>APFE030618646.1:8610-26857 GCA_000404065.3 Pinus taeda
CTATGTATTCCTTGTTTTCTTTTTCCTGTTTCTTTTCCTGCAACTGATTCTTATACAAGACCTTTTCATTGAATATTACATCTCTACTCCTAATGATTTTGTGATTTTCGTAATAATATAAGCGATAACCAAAATCATTAACATCATATCCAATAAAGGTACATTTCTTTGACTTTGCCTCAAGCTTTGTTCTATTTTCTTTATTAATATGGACAAAGGCCTCATAACCAAAAGGATTTAAAAAGGAGTAGTTTACCTTTTTACCTGTCCATGCTTCCTCTGGAACACCACCATCCAAGGAACTTGAAGGCCCTCTGTTTATTAGATAAATAGTAGTATCTACAACATCTGGCCAAAATTGTAAAGGCACATGCACCTTGCACGCTCCATGATTGTTCTGTCCATCCTTTCTGACACACCATTTTCTTGTGGTGTTCTTGGAACTATTTTCTCTCTGTGAATTCCATGCTCTGAATAGTACCTATCAAACTCTTTGCTGCAATATTCACCTCCATTGTCTGATATGAGACACTTCAATTTCTTTCCCGTCTCAATCTCAACCAAAGCTTTCCATTTCTTGAAAGTATCAAATACATCAGATTTATTCTTAATACAATAAATCCAAGTTTTTCTAGTTTCATCATCAATAAAAGTAACATAATAATGAGAGCCACCGAGAGATGATACCTAACCAGGTCCCCATACATCTGTATGCACAAACTCTAATTTTTCGCTCTTCTTATCTTTCCCAACTCTAAGAAATCTGTCTCTCTTCTATTTTCCATAAATGCAATTCTCATAGAAGTCCAAATCAACATTCTTCAAACTCGACAACAAATTCCTTGAGTGAAGGATCTTCATCCCCTTCTCACTCATGTGTCCGAGCCTATGATGCCATAATGCTACATTTGGTCCTTTGGAAGTTAAAGCATTAACAGAGTTAGAAATACCATTACATAAATAGAATGTACCAACCTTTTCACGTTTTTCTATTACCAGGGCTCCTTTGGTGACCTTCCAAGATTTATCTGTGAAAGTTGTCACACAACCTTTACCACCTAACTGCCCTGTTGAAATCAGATTTTTCTTCAGATCTGGAACATGCCTTACCTCCTTTAGTAGCCATTGGTTTCCATTTTTCTATTTTACAAGAACCTTACCCATTCCAACAATTTTACAGGGTTTATCATCACCCAAACACTTGTCCAAAATCTCCTTGAACATAGTCATGAAAATATTTCTTATTAGGTGTGGCATGGAATGAGGCCCTTGAATCTACCACCCAGGAATCAGTAATATTTTCGAAAGAAAGAATCAAAGCATCTTGTAACACCTCACCTGCCACATTTGCTTCATGATTGTTTTCTTGCTATGCATTTCCTTCTTTTCCCTTCCGAGATCTACAGTCTTTCTTTAGGTGTCATTTCTTTCCACATTTCCAGCACACTATTCCTGATCTGGACTTGGATCTGCCTTTCCTTGATTTACTGTGATATCCTGAGCTCTTTCCTCTTTCCATTTTTCTTCCCCTAGACTCTGCACTCAAAGAATTACTCGATGTCTCACCGGATCTTTTCCATCGCATTTCCTCACTAAGGATAGCACTGACAACATCATCAAACTTTAAAGTACTAGATCCAGAAACGGAGTTACTAATGGCCATTACTAAACCATTCCAATTTTCTGGCAATGAGAACAAGAATAACAAAGCTCTAAATTCATCATCAATGTTTACCCCTACAGAACTTAACTGACTTGTAACAGTATTAAAATCATTTAAATGGTCTGCAACAGATCCACCTTCCTACATCTTCATATTAAATAACTATTTCATAAGAAATACCTTGTTTGAGGCTGAGGGTTTTTCATATAGTTTCACCAACGCCTTAATCAAACCCTCTGTCATTGTTTCCTTCGAAATGTTGAAGGCGACCGATGCTGTGAGGCACAACCGTACTATTCCGAGTGCCTTTCTATCGAGAAGGTTCCATTCTTTGTCTGTCATACCCATCCACATCTTTGTTTTTCCGCCCAATGGTAGGTAGAGATCTTTCTGATATATATAATCTTCCATCTGCATCTTCCACAGCGAGAAGTTTTTGCCATTAAATTTCTCGACCCAAAACTTACCATCTTCCGTCATTTCTCCCACGAACCAGGAACCCTTCTTTCCTACGAGTTTATCAGCCAAATAGACCTTTGGCTATGATACCAGTTGTTAGAAACTTATATATTATAGAGCAATGGAACACATAGAATATAGCATAAATATAAACACAGAAAACACATAAAACCAGAGAGACATAGATATACATGGTTCACCTAGTTTGGGCTACGTCCACCCCAAACAACCAGTCCTTCCTTTTATTATCCAACAAAATGAAGAGACACAACCTACAATAGATCCGCTGTAATATCCTTTGTTTTGTTTTAGTCTCACCTCTCTATTTCTCGCTCAGAGAATGCACATCTATATCATAGCCTTAATACAATGCCCTCATACAAAGATAGGGGTTGCCTTCTAGGGCAAAAAACCCTAAACTAAACATAAGTTCTACCGTCAGATCATCTACCTAATGAACAACCCAGATTGAATAGAAATTACTATACTTTTATAAGGCAATTTTACATTTGTTTTTAGCTTCGGGGGTGCTGCCCCCAAACCCTCGCCAGGGGACCGCTGCCCCCGGCCCCCCAGCCGGGAGGGATGGGGCCCCCAACCCCCTGGGGGGGGGGGGGGGAAACAAGTCCCCCTCACACCCCCTTGTGTGGAGGGGTGTACAAACTTCCTGGGATATACATTTGGCTGAAACAAAGACCTCTAAATAATCATGCTCCACACCCAACACCATGATCTATCTGTGTACCTATTCCTGCAATTCACTCATGATGGGACGACATCAAATCCAAAACCTAACCTCCTAGTTTAGCATGATGCATTGATTTTTGTGTTCCAGGCCCGGGATAGATCACAGGCTAGGAGAGCACCCAGTAACTGCATAGTGCAGAGTTCTAGGTGACAGGGGGGAGGACTGGTCACTGGGACTGCATAGAGCACAGCTCAAGCTTCGACAAAGAACTCCGAGGCATAGTCTTCACTGTCCAGGAAAACTGCGCAAAGGCCAATGGGGGGAAATTGTACAGTCAAGGACACCAATGGAAGCTATAAGGTGGGACAATGAGGGACACCTTTGTGTAGTTTCTAGGAGGAAGACAAGGTATGACAACATAGGGACCAGAGGATAAGTTTGCACAGTTTTTGAGAGCAGAGAGTCCCGACTAAGGGAGATCACTAGGAGGATGTTTCTGCACAATTTCTGGGAGCAGTGCAGGCTCAGGTCTTTGTGCAATGCGGGGTTCTAGCATGTAGGAAGGATGCTTGAGGATTGTGCTTGGGAAATGAGCAGTTTAGATAGGTTGTTAGGCAGTTTTTTGCACAGTTCTGGGAAGGAAGTCAACTTATCACTTATGGGATTGTGTAGTGTAACTGGCCCGAAGGACAACCTCAGGCACTACGCAATTCCAAGAGACAAAGCAACACCACTGAGGGCTGAGACTGTGCAATGCAGCTTAGTCAAGGTCTGGTGAAGTGGAGTTGGTCCGTTGAGAGATTTTCAGTAAAATGGCTACGTGTGAGAAGAAAGTGAACTAGTGAGGACTCGACATTGTGATCACATACTTAACATACTTCAACAACATGATGGCACTAACCACCAGGACAACATAGCAAAGCATGACCCTCTGTGGGACTGTCTAGAGCTGAAAGTGATAAGTGTGACACTTGGGATAAAACTTTGGACGACTGTGATGATACTTGTGTGACAATGCTTATAACTTTGTGTGAGAGTGCGACGGGTGTTAACATAGCTAAGACAACTCAAACACATAAAGACAAACCTTCGAAATGACCACAACAAGATCACAAGCATATAAAAGCAATCAACATGCCAAAGACGATAGTTGGTTGAGCAAGAAAAATGGTGAAAAAGACTTTGATAGATCTCAAGGAATGAGCTCAAGTGTTTGCAACCATCAAAGGAAAAACCAAGGAAGGCTCCAAAATTTGAGTGCAGGCCAAAATTTTGGAGAGTGTTGTAGCCACTACAACACTTCACAACACATTGGTTGAATACCATCTTCTTTGTTTTGGGTCATTTTCAGGGTAGGGCCTTGGTCCTTCAGGGAGTATGGATTCATCGTGTAGATCGTTTCAGCTTACCCACTTACCCCATGGATAGACATGGTTCACCTTTTACCAAATCGGTTGAACACAACATAATATTTAGCCCGATCACAATGTTTCAAATTGGGAAGGGTAGTTTAGCTTGCAATCTTAATATTTTCAGAGTATAAGTTTTTATCTCTGGTGTTTGTTCACTGCTTGTAGGCTTGGACAGTACCCTAACGAAGTCACGTAGGAACACAAGAATTGCTCCACTGCCACCAAGCCTGGACAGTACCCCAATGGAGTTGCCTTCTTCACCTTTCTGCACAGGAAGCCTTTCTCTTCTTTCACCTTAGTTATTTTTTAAGGAGAGCTGTGCACAAAAACTTATTTATTTTTGGGAGGAAAAGTTATCCCATTTTATTGAGAGAAGGAGAGGTTTTTCCTTCATAGAAGCATGCAAATACCTTTGATTTAGGTTTTCTCATTTAGATTTCCCCCCTCTCCATTTCTACTAGTTGGATAAGTTTGAACGGACCAGAGAAGAAAATTGAGTACATGCCTGAGGTTTCCCAGGCTAGACACAGGTTCATGGTTTGACCAAAACTCTCCTTACATATGGATTGTATTTTATTTTAAGACTTCATCAGCCGAAATTTACAACCAAACACAAAGAAGACGGACATAGGACTGGCCAAGTGCTGTAGTGTCACAAGACTCTTTGAACTTCAGCCACATACACATTCAAAAGCCAGAACCTAGTGCGACACAACACTTTATTTACAAAATCAAAACAACATGAAAGTAAGGAAAACACAACAACCAAAAAAAAAAAACAGAGAAAGAAATGAAAAGACTATGTACATAGTGCGGGGCATGACCTCAGATCATTGAAAATAACATTTTAAGTCTTGGCCATTGACATGAAGAGTGTCAATCCTCCAGTCAAGTGACTGAAGATGGTAGGTGTGTTGTCCAAGCTTCTTGTGGATGGTAAATTGACAAATCCACAGGGACTGAAACTTCGTGTGTTTTCCTTTGTCCTCGTGGGGTTTGCCCCACTTCAAGACTAAGTCACCCACACTGAAGCTAGTACTCCCTACAAAATTTATGTCGAACCATCTCTTGATAGGGTTATGGTGGAGTGTAAATTTTTATTTTGCTTTCATCCTTTCTTCCTGTAGTTTATGCAGTGTGTCCATCTACGTTGAACTAATAGACACGACTTACCTTGGAATTCTTGGGACAAATGGAGAGAAGGAAAGTTGATGTTCGGCGAGAGGATGGATTCTTTACCGTATACCAAGAAGTAGGGGGAGGTATTCAAAGAAGGCTTAGGTGTGACTTGGTCAACCCATATACCATTCACCAGAGCATAGTGCCAGTTTCACTGTTAAAAGTAAATGGTCTTTTTGATGATGAAAATGAGGTTATTGTTTGCAGACTCAACAAGACCATTTCCTTACGGGTAGTAGTTAGCATAATATTTCAACATGATACCATTTCACAATGCAAAGTCACAAAGATTTAATGAAGAGATGTACGTTGCATTGTAAAAAACAAGTGATATAGGAACGCTAAACCTGGAGATGATGTTTTGCTATAGGAAGGTGATGAATTCTTGGTCGTTCACTTGTTTCAGCGCAACTGCTTCTATCCACCGCATGAAATAATATGTATCTATCAAAATATAACAATTCATCTTTGATGAATGTAGGAAAATCTCCTCGATGATGTCCAAGCCCCAATTTTGGAATTGTTCTTCCACTGCAACAGGCTGCAACAAGGTTGCTGACCTTCGGTTTTTGCTAGCGCATCTCTGACATATTGGATAGTTGCAAGCATAGACATGTGCATCCTTGAACAATGTAGGCCAGTAGAAGCCAGTCTGCATGACCTTGTGTGTTTTTGTGTTACCTGTGAAGAGTCCCTCGACTAGTCTATCATGGAGACCATGTAACACCCTTTCTGAATCCTTTGCCTCTAGTCACCTGAGCAAGACACCATCCCATGTACCATATGGTAAGATAGAGCTTTGAGTCACAGTGCCCTCTTTTTCCACATAGAAAAATGAGAGGGCACAATTCCATGCTCAAGGTACTAGCT
Organism: Pinus taeda; assembly: GCA_000404065.3. NCBI lineage: Eukaryota > Viridiplantae > Streptophyta > Pinopsida > Pinales > Pinaceae > Pinus > Pinus taeda. The sequence goes on from APFE030618646.1 coordinate 14,882, forward strand.
CAATTTTGCGTACCAAGAGTCTTTGTGCGAAGTGGGTGAGGCTTGCTCGACATTGTAGATTTCTATTTCTTCCTCCCAGCCTGCGAGATCTTCTTCTTCCTCCTGCGCATGTACTAATTCCACTGCTAGTCTACACAGACCATGACCCTTGATGGTATGAAATGGCTTGAGGTTAACATCGTACTCTTGCAGTCCTATCATCCAGTTCACCCTCCTTTTACCCAACTGTTATTGAACAAGCAATGCTCTGACTACTGGGTGTGGCACACAGACAATGCAATGATTCTTCAAGAGGTAGGGTCTGAAATGCTTCACCACCTTGTACACTGCGTATGCTTGTTTTTCCATGATGGGATAGTTGAGTTAAGGTCCTAGCAGGCTCATGCTCAGGAAGGATATGGGTTTTTCATTATTCAGCTCATCATTATGAGTCAGCACAACAGGGAGTGAAGTGTCAGAAGAAAAACTATAGAGAAAGAAATATTTGCTGAAGTTTGGGTTGTAAAACACGGGCGCTTTTTCTATAGCTTTCTTGATATGGGTGAATGTGTCTTTTTCCTTATTTCCCCAACTATAGACTACATCCTTCTTGATCATTTCTTGGATGGGTTTGATAATTTGTGCATAATCATAGATGAACTTTATGAGGAAGTTGATCTTCCCCAAGAAAGACTACATGGATTTCTTGTTCACGAGGTGAGGAACCTATGTGATGGTCCAAAATCTGTCTGAATCTACCTTGATCCTAGTCTTGGCAATGACGTGTCCAAGCAGGCCACCCTTGGACATTGCGAAGATTCTCTTCTTTGGATTCAAGGATATCTCATATTTTCGACATCGCTCAAATATTTTCTTAAGATGGCACAGGTGGCCTGACCACTGTCTTGAGAAGAATGTCATGTCATCGAGGTAGACTGCCACGCTCTGCTCAATGAGCCCATAGAAGGTGATGCCCATTGTGCAATGAAAAGTTGCACCTGCATTCACCAACCCAAACGGCATCCTTTGGAAAGTGAACGTAACCCACTTGGTATGGAAGGTTGTTTTAAGTCTATCAGGATTTGCTACTAGAACCTAGTTGTATCCCGAAAAGCCATCAAGAAAAGAAAACATCTCTGCTCTAGATACTATCTGCAGTATATGCTCCATGGATGACACTGGGTAGTTGTCTTTGTCCGAAGTGTGGTTGACATTACATAAATCTACGCACAGGGGGATCTGCCTAGACTTCTTTCTATCAGGGACTAGATTGGAAACCCACATGGAATGCCAAACTTTTTAAATGATCCGAGCATCCAACAAATTAGTCAATTCTTTCTATATGAGGGGTTCATGTGAAGGATTAAATTTCCTTAGCTTCTCCTGAAAAGGTTTGGCCCCTTCGTTGACTGGTATGACATGCTGGATTATTTGCATGTCATATGTCTTGATGTTGTTGTACGTCCATGTGAATACATCTCGGTACTTCTTGAAGAGGCAGATACAATCTTTCCTCTCTTGAGGTGTGTAGCACGTACGAATATTTATAAAATTCAGATCCTTATCCATTCCAAGATTAATTTGTTCATGCAACAATGTAGAGCTGTGGGTCTTAACATTGAAAGGTCACTGGAAAGGGTTCTACAAGTCATACAAATTCTCGAGTGATACCACACCCTTGGGGATGAGGTTTCCTTTTCTTACATCAGTTGCATCCTGTAGAGACTACTCGTGCTCATCCTTGTATATTGTTGTGTCCTTGAAGACATCAATGTTAGCCATGAAATGTGGTATTTGTATATCATCATAAAAAACGCGTATTAGTGATGTTATCCAGAACAGATGGTTTATACAAAATTTCAATAGAAAATATATCCCTTAACGGTGTCATCCTAGTAGCTGCGTTTGCTAAGGCATCTGTAGCTGCATTACGCATTCTTGGTACATAAATAATATTGACAGATTGGAATTGAGAAATGAGTCGTTATACCTCTTGTTGATAACTTTTGAGATAGGGTGACACACAATGCATGGTGTTATGTAATTGACCACCACAATCTCTGAGTCTTCTACCACTTTTAGCACAACAAAACTGAGGCTAATGGATTTTTGTAAGCCCAAGACAAGTGATTCATACTCGGCCATGTTGTTCATGCACTCGAACTCCAAGTGGATAGAGATTAAGTGTTTCCTATGAAATGGGTCTATTAAGACAAAACCGGATCCAGAGGCCTCCTGCGTCTTGGTTCCATCAAAGTACATGGTCCACATATCATCTGTACAAGGACCACTTTCTGCACTAGTACTACTATCACTACTACTACTACTACTGTTACAATGTACTGTACAAGTTTCATTTTCGCCAGTTGGGCATGGAAGGAGACCCAATTGTGTGTCTGGTGGGGTTGGGAATGGATGTGCAACATAACACCCCAACTATGTCTCTAGAAAGCAATTGCTGAACATAAGTTCTGCGAAACCCAACAATTCATTTTATCCATTCAAGGGGGTCACATTGTGCTTCATGTATCCTTCTAACAACACCTAGATCTAGTTGTTTCTGCCCTGGTATGGAAACCATAAGTGTGACCAATCAGTGGAAAAGTATCCTTGTAGCTTGCTTGACCAGTCTTTGCTAAGAAATACACCATATGCTTCCAAGATGCCCACAATTACAATGTTGATGCACTAATGAACTCTTCTGTCGGATGATAACCGAATGATCATATATCAGAGTTCACCAATTGTCGGCACACATGTTTTTTCAAGTTGGATGATTTGTACATTTGTCTTTCTCCATTGGGCATTGATCTTCTTCCTGATGGAGAGTGGCATAAAATTGAATGATGCACTAGAATCAACCAAATAGTTCTGGACATTAAAATTGAATATTTCAAATGATAACATGAAAGGTGGGTAGAGTGAGTTTACCTCCTTCATATAGAGCACATTGAGCATGAATGTGAGTGTGTTAGGAGACTTACTTTTTCCCTTGCTAGAAGAGGTAGCATCACCTAGGACTGTCCAAGTGTGTGGAGAAGAAGGTCCCACTGAATCGTGATTTTGGTTAGCTCATACAAAGATATGTTTGCATGAGTCTTTTCATGTCTTCTACAATGTTGTAATCCAAAGCGGGGAGACTCACTGAGATGTTTAGGGGTAGACTTGTGTTCATGGTTTCCGACGGAATACTTTTGTCTTTGCTACCCGTGGAAACACTCTTTGCTATAGCTGTCTTCTTGAATTTTCTCTAAGTTTCTGTGTTGAGTTGACCGCTGGATCTACTGTCCTTAGTATATATTTTCTTATTTTGTCTCTTTGTATCTCAATCATAGTGGGGACACCTTGGCTTCTCAAGCTCTACCGATTGCTCTGCTTCGGGGGTAGAAAATCACTTGAAGGCTCCTTCTTGGTGGTGGTCTTATGGGCTGTGCATGAACACTAATACATGTTTACAACATGCACAGTAATTGGGTCTTCATCAGATGCAACATCTTCTTCATCTTCAACATTGGGCTCAACCTGTTCATTGACCACATTGCCTTCATACAACTATGTGGCCATTATGCTCATCATGTTGTTCCAATCCGAGAATGTTCATTCAAAATGGTGTTTGTTGTGAAACGAGCAGTAGGAGTATGTCGTGATATTCTTAAGGTTCAACACCAGGTTGGAGATTTGCGCAGATTTGGCTGGCTGGTTGCTCCCTGAAGCCACATTCTTCTTTGGCGGGTACCTGGGAGGCCTGCTTCTCATGGTTGTCTCACTCTTTTGTTGTTTGAGTTCAACAAATGCAGTAGTCAAGGACTTGAGGAGACGAGTAAGGCTCTCAACATCACTTATTTCCTTTTCCTTAGCCTTACTCATAGAGGACTAAGGCCTCTTGCCCATGTCCTTGGGGTCCTTAGTGGATTTGTCATTTGCAGTGAATCCAATAGTGCGCAGGCTTTCTCCACAGCTATAGCCTCTTCACAAATTTATGTTAGAGTTGGTCTTGTAGCTCGCTTGATGAATTGCACAATGATGGTTAGCAATGTGGATGTGTAGTAGTAGATGGCGATGGAATCATGAGGTTTGGTGTCTACTGAGAACTTGTTCAAAATGTGGTTAAACCTCTAATTGGAATCTTTAAATTTCTCTTTCTGTTCCATCTTAAGACTAACCAACTCCTTCAGCAACATGGCGAGGGTCTTGTCTTTAGCAAACTTCTCAAGAAACATTCTCTTGAACACCCCTCAGTTCTAGATGTTATTTGGTGGAAGGTTGTGGTACCATACAACTGATTTTGCATCCAAGGTACATGGAAACAATCTACATGCAACGTCATCATAGCGTACCTCGAGTGTCTGCAGATGTAGGTAGAACATGTCTAAGTGATCTTCTGCCTTTGCTGTTCTGTGAGGGTCATAATTTGTTAAAAGCTTCTCGGCATGTATCACCATCTTGTACAAGACACTTGGAAGTTCCAATGGGCCCTGAGTCATCCATTCCAGATTTTTCTTTGCAATGTTGTCCTATTCTTCATCCTCCTCCTCTTCTTTGGAATTTGATGGTTCTTCATCTGAATCTTTTGGTTTGTCTTCGCTTCCACCTCCTCTGCTGCCTTCCCCTCCACCTCTTGCAATGGAACTTGAGCCTAAGAGTAAGAGGTTGTCTTCTTCTTCCTTTTGAAATATTGGAGGTTCCTCATCCTTTTCCACAACTTTTGCCAGCTCTTCAAGAGTGGAAAAGATTGCATATTCCATAGATGAGACTAACACTCTTGTGGGAGTAGTATTTTTCTTCCTTTGCGAATATGGAAGAGTGTACACTCCTGGAATCAATCCAATAGCTTTAACGAATTGATGGGTGATGGAGTGGACAAAGTGGATATGCTGATACAAAATTTCAAGTTTGGGTCTGGGAGGTGAGAAATGACCAACTTCAGAGTTGCATGTAGGGGAGAGAGAGTGAGTGTTACTACCTTGACCAGATGTTGGATGAGATGGGTCAGTGGGACAATCAACCATAAACTGCTGGCTGCCCTCATTCTAGCACCAGAAATGTTGATGGTGTTGGACCTGCCAACATTCAGGGGATCTCCATGGTATGAAGTCCCAATTAGACCTCACACCGTTTGGTGTAGGAGTCCCATCCAGTAAAATGGAATGACTGAAATTTAGTTAGATATTTTCCTTATCTCTTGCTGTTCAAAACAAGAGAGTCTTATGTTGGTGCCTTTGAAAAGCGAGGTGATTATGCCTGGTGAGTGCATAATGTAACTCGTGTCTCAGTTTTCTTACTACAAAGTGAGAGTAAAATGAGCCTCTAAGTAAGAGGTAATAGTACTACCTAGGATGAGACACACGCAAACCAGAAAGGTCTGTCTAACATCCAACAGAATAGTCCACAACGGATGCAGGAGTCATTAAAACTAAAGTGAAGGGGACAACACGTACACCACCTAGTGTAGTAGTCCACATGGATGTGACAGTCGTTATAAGAAGAACACAAATATGATCTGTCTAGTATCCCATAGAGTAGTCCACAAGGATGTGACAATGATGATAACCAATACACAAAGGTGGTCTATCTAGTATCTTGTGGAGTAGTCCATGGGGATGAGACATTGGTGATAACCAGTACAACACATTCCCAACAATGTAAGTACTAAAACAACTGAAGTAGTTCAACTATCTTAATACAGGTGAAACAAACATGAATTACAAATTCCTAAAGAATAATATTACAAACATATACAAAACATGAATGAAAACGTGATGGCCTTTACAGGCTTCTGTATTAAGCAAAAGTCCCAAGACACATCTGTACACCATACATCACTAGTCCTAGTAGTGGGATGTTGGAGCCACTCCTTTGAAGCGACTAAACTTATAGCTTGTTGGCTTGAATGTAGAAATACAAAAGAGGTATTTTGTAATAATAATTTATTATATATAAAATGTATAAGTGATGATACAATGTTACAATGAGGGCTTGCTATATATACCTAAGTAGGTGTCCCTTTATGAACGGTCATGTCCTTTGGGGACACACCTCTTCACTAATTAATCAATGTTATTAACATTATTTTATATCTATTTTTTATTCATAACATTGCCTCTTTCTTAGAAAAGGTTTGTCCTTAAAGCCGAATCGCTAATTTCTTCACTTTACTACGTCATTTCAGCTTGGGCAATCATTGACAGTACCACCTTGGGATTAGGTTTTTATTTTTTATTTTTATTTTTTTATACATATGTATTTTTATAAAATATATATATATATATATATATTTTTTTCTTTAAATTATATTATTATTATTATTATTTAAATTATTAAATAATTTAATTAATTAAGTAATATTAATTAACTAAATTAATTTAATTAAAGTGTGATAATGTATCTTAATAAAAAATTATATCAAACTAATATAGTTGATTGACTGCGTGGTTATATATCAAAATATATTGACTTGGAAGCTAATTCCACGCTTCGTGTGTGTATCTATATATATATATCTATCTATCTATCTATATATATATAATATATATATATATATATATATATATATATATATATATATATATATATATATATATATATATAGTATATATGTATGTATGTATGATATTTCAGCACTACTCTGTACAGTTCACTGTATAACTGACCCGAGTGTCAACGACCTTGACCATAGTGTATTTTGTGATATTTATGCACGAATTAAATTTTATACACCACATGTTGTGCGAAACAACGCCATGAAATCGTAAACCGTTGTTGAAATTTTGACTGTGATGATGCTTGATGGCGGGGGAAACATAAAAATGGTGGGATACCATCGCTGAAAGAGAAATCATAGCCGAGCTTGGAGATAACCATGGATTGAAGGTCACTCGCCATGAGCTGAACCTCGTCCACATAAAATCCAACCGACACGCAGTGAAATTTAGCACTGGCAGGGTTTCAAATCTTCTCATGACCGTAGCCTATGACAATGAAAACCCTACCTCGATTTTCAGCATAATTAGTGGAGTATCTTTTATTCTTAAAATTTCTTCCCCCTTTCCACTTGATAGAGACATTCACAACAATTTCTTGAATATACTATCAGTATCACCAAGAACAGATATCATGATTGTGTTAAAAGTATTGTTGTTTACAATTGTAAAAATTGAAAAAGTGTTGTATCTTCCCCCATCCCCATAGTGACATACAATTCTAAAATCTTGCAGGAGGAAATGAAGAGCTCCTATGTTTTGTTGCTAATTTATTTCTTGACATCGAGCATCAACGTGAGTAGTTGTGAGGACCATTTTCGATGAAGGCTTCAAACTTTTGTTGTCACACTTTTCTAATTTACCAAGCTTCAGAACACCTTCCTTGATATTCTCATTGTTTGCTTCAGACTCAGTGTTATATTTGTGATTGAATTGAATAAGTTCCTTTTCATGTTCTTTTAAAAATTTCAAAAATTTAGGAGCCTTCTACTTAAGTATCTCTAATTGTTTCCTATGCTTATCAATCTCTAATTGCAGTGTCTTATCTTACAAGGCATTACCAACATCATATTCTTCTTTTGAATTATCTTCCACAAATTTACTTCTAAATATATTTGAGAAGTCAGCTTCCTCCAAGGTAGACCATCGATTATGAGATTGTGTCGTCAACAAGAGTATCATCTTCAATGCTTTGTTCTTCCATATTGACCTCTGCCACAACTGCAACATCTTTGACCTTACCTTCTAAAATTTTGGTTCAAAAACCTCTTGTAGGTCACTTCTCTTGCTTACAATCAGGGGAGGACTCAGTTTTATCAAACATATCGACATTGTCATCAATTAGACTATTATCTAAGTGACTATTGCTTTGCAAGGGAGAATCTATTGTCAAAAGGAAATCTGAAGGTTTCTTTATCAAGTGTCTAACATCTTAGGAATCAACACAAGAAATGTTAGTAATTGATTCACAGGCTCCTCCTAAAGATGTCATGGAAATATTTAGTTCCCTTTGAGCTACCAATTCCTATGGAAGTAAAAAACTCTTATTGATATATGCATGGTTCAATTTACTCTAGTTGAGAATGGCATCTGGTTGAAGGCTAAGAGAAGTATCAAGTTCAAAATCATTTTCAAGAGCTAAGCCTTCTAAGAAATTCAGTGCAGTATGATCTTGGTCTGCTTGTGAAACCTTGCTTAGCATATCTTGTTCAGAATTTCCATTATCATGCTTAGACTCTGAAGCTAACATGTGAATTCCATCTTGACCTTTGCATTGGAAACTCATTCAATGAATACCAACAACCTCTCTTTCACCTTTATTCCTATCAGAAATAGGGGCGTCACATATGTCAATTTTTTTGTTTTTTGTCTTTTGTTTTTTTTATCAATCTCAACCTCTGGCGCAGTAATAATTGAATTGTCTTTACCCAGAATGCTTGTTTTCTCTAAGGTATTTACATTCTCCAGATCTTCAAGAGCTTGATTTTTCTCAAGAGCCACCGATGGCAGTTTTTCATTGTCAACATCTTCTTCATTGTTATGATATTGTACATCTCCTTGTTTCTCAAGATAATCCTCATCTTGATCTATATCAACTTCATCAGAATCATCATTTAGCTCATTTTCTACGACATTTTCATCTTCAACATTATAATCATCTAATGCTTCATCTTGTTATGTTTCACCATCACTATCATCTTCCTTATTATCGATTTCCTTTCAACATGCTTTAACTTCTGCAAATGATTTTTCTAAATGCTGAAATGCTTCTTGAATTTTACTAAACTGCTCTATGCATTTGGGGTCAAAAACTTAATGGCATGTTGTGCAACGAACAACGTTCAAAGATGCATGATTATATTGTGCAACATGGCTTTGATACCACTAAAGAAACAAAAATTATAGCTTGTTGGCTTGAATGTAAAAATACACAAGAGGTATTTTGTAATAATAATTTATTATATATAAAATGTATAAGTGATGATACAATGTTACAATGAGGGCTTGCTATATATACCTAAGAAAATGTCCCTTTATGAACGGTCATGTTCTTTGGGGACACACCTCTTCACTAACCTAATCACTAATTAATTAGTTTTATTATCTATATTTTACATTATTTTATATCTATTTTTGATTCATAGCATCCTCACTCCTCAAAGAACAGACTGTCTACTCTCAAGGCTATGCGGGAGCAGCCAAGGTTAAAAGTGCTTGCTCATATAGTGGGAGGGGTATATATAGCCAAGGGTGATTCTTGACCCTTGTGAACCTTGGACTACCCTCATGAATATTGAACTTCCTATGAATGTTCAATTGACATGACTCTTCAACTTCTTGTGTGCGTCCATTGGAATTCCACTTTACATTACATTCAGTTACAAAATATATGGCCCATGGTGGTGATGTGGCTTTGAAAACTCATAACACAAATTGACATGACACTACTAACACGTACTGGCTAGATGTGGTGTCCATGTTAAGCTACTACACTGCTAAGTGATGGATATACTCTCGGGTGTACTTTGTCTTCTCCTCCACATGGTTTGGTGTTGCGGGGTCTTCGATGGTCTTCGTCTTGTAATATGTCTCCATGCATGTGTTCCTTTCGATTGTTGCTTGGTGTGATTCTTTTAATCGTCCAACTGAAAGTAAGTCTTCTTGCATGCGTGCTCCTCCTTCATCCCATTCGTCATCTCGCCATGTTTTATCAATGTACCTATTCATGCAATTCACTCATGACGGGATGACATCAAATCCAAAACCTCCTAGTCTAGCATAATGCATTATTTTATGTGTTCCAAGCTGGGGACAGATGATAGGCTGGGTGAGGGCCCAGTAACGATGCCGTGCACAGTTCCAGGTGACAGGGAGGGAGGACTAGTCACTGAGACTGCAGAGAGTACAACTCAGGCTTGGACAAGGAAATATGGGGCATAGTCTTCACTATCCGGGAAAACTGCGTAGAGGGCACTAGGTGGTAGAATTTCATAGTCAAGGACACCCGTAGAAGCTGCAAGGTGGGACCTTGAGGGACACCTATGTGCAGTTTCTAGGAGGAAGACAACGTAGAATAACAGAGGTACTAGAGGATAGGTCTGCATAGTTTTTGAGAGCAGTGAGTCTCAAATGAGGGAGGTTACTGGAGGACATTTTTGCATAATTTTTGGGAGCAGTGCAAGCCTAGGTCTCTATGAAATGTGGGGTTCTAGTAGGTAGGAAAGGGGCTTGATGATTGTGCTTGGGAAATTAGCAGTTCAGATAGGCTTCCAGGCAGTTTTCTACGCAATTCTGGGAAGGAAGACAACTACTCACTTCTGGGATTGCGCAGTGCAACTGGCCTGATGGAAAACCTCAAGCATTGCATGTTGGCATTATGGCACAGGTTTGGAGCTATGGCACAGGTGTTGTCCTTGATGGCAACTCTCTTTGGTAACAGATCTCAGTTCAGGCACTCAGAAAGAAGAAAAAGACATATACGTAGGATCATCTAGACAAAGGCGCGTATACACGCAGGTTATACATTACAAAAGCGCGTATATGTTGGGGATCATATTTTTGGTCCATGGTAGTTAGTCCTTGGAGTTTGAACCTATGTTTCGGACCAAGATGTCTCGGCAGATGTGTTGATCCCTAGTTTTGGGTTCATGGTATTGAAATGTTATGGTTTTCGACCATGGTATTGAGGAAGGCCTAAGACTATAAAAGAGGAAGGAGATCATGTGGCAAATGAACATCTGAATTATTATTGAACATTTGATAAAGCGCTAGAGCTGGTATATTGGTAATGGTGTAGATCTGGATCTGAATGAAGAAGGAACATTAGTGCAAAAGGAGGATAAGTTCTATTCATGGGTCATAATATTTAAGCTTGAATGATAGTATCTTTGTATGATTTTGATCTACTAGATATGACTCTTGCTTGATCTATCTGATAATCTGGGTTAATTAGTGATTGAATAGTTGAAAGAGTGAATTATCCTTCATAAGATCTGTACGCAGGTTCAGTAAGGCAAAGACGCGTATACACGCAGTTTCAGTGAAGTAAAGGTGCATATACGCAGGTTGTTCCATACACAGAAGCGTATGCATGCTATTTTCAGGCTGTTGAAATAGCGTATATAATCTAAGTTGTGATCTAGCTACTTCTGACTATTGCTGCTGTGTTCTGGGTTCTGTTTACTGGTGTATGGTTTCTGGTACTGTGTTTTGGGTACAACTGTAAGAAGAATATCTACTTGATTCAGATCTAATTTGTGAAAAGGAGATTGGTTGATTCTTGATGATTGATGTTCATGGATCCAGTCTGAAAATTGATGAAACGTGGTCCCTAGAAGAAAGAGAAGGTTGTAGCCTTCTGTAGGACAACACCTACGTACTAGTATCTTGGCTAGTACAAGAGCTAAAGGGGGTTGTAGCTCCCTTCCAGGAGAAGCTAGAAAATGAGAGAGAGTTGTAGCTCTCTGTAGGTTGCAGCCTGTGTACTGGAAAAGGACTGCACCAGTACATTGTAAACAGAAGTTTTTAATTAAAGAAAGATAGAGATGAATTGCAGCAGGTGGTTTTCACCCACATTGGGTTTCCACCTTATATCTGGTGTTCTTATGTGTGATTGTCTTTCTACTCTATTTTACTGTCTCTGGTTACTGGTTATTTGATTCTACATCTCAGATTAACAATCATCATCTGAAAGTTTAAGTAAATTAAAAGTTTTCTCTGCATACACGGTTTTACTTCTGAATAGTTGCGTATATACTCGTGTTAAATCAACTGAAGTAGTGTATACAATTTGGTTTTTGGAAAAGAATTATTTGACTTGATAATACTGATTCACCCCCCCTCTCAGTATTATTTCCAACAATTGGTATCAGAGCAGGTCCTTCTGAAGAAGCTTGATCGCTTGAAGGAAGATCTTTCATCATGAACAACTACGAGAGGGAAGCATCTATCAGGCCACCGATTTTTGATGGGACAAACTTCAATTATTGGAAGGTAAGAGTTACTGTATATCTTCAAT
>APFE030618646.1:48502-65820 GCA_000404065.3 Pinus taeda
GTATAAAAACTGCCCTAACCCAAACACCCGTCCTTACCAGTCCTCAATTCGACAGAGATTTTATCATTTTTTCCTTCGCATCTGAACACACTATAGCTGCTGTCCTTCTGCAGAAAGATGATCAGGGAAATGAGAAGCCAATTGCTTTCTTCAGCCGAGCTTTGAGAGACGCACCCTTGAAATTTCAGATTATGGAGAAGCAAGCCTACGCCCTGGTCAAAGCCATGAAAGATTTCAGTATTTACATCCTATACTCCCATGTGATTTCCTATGTCCCTAATGCTGTTGTAAAGGATATACTAACTCAAGAGGGACTAGAAGGCAAAAGAGGCAAGTGGATTGCCAACATCCTCGAATACGACATTGAGATAAAGCCCACTAAGCTCATAAAAGGACAAGGGTTAGCCAAGCTAATGTCTGAAACAAACTTCCAAGCATTAGACATTAATCAACTGGACGATGAACCAGAGCTGGCGACTCCACAGATCAGTGAAACCTTCATGCAATCCCCTTGGTATGCGGATATTTGCTTTGTATTGTTAAACCTGTGTGCTCCCCCGGGATTGTCCAGAACCAAGAAAAGATTTTTAAGGATGAAATCATTAAACTTTTGTGTCATAGATGGTACATTATTTTGGAAAAATCATGAAGGCATTTTGCTTAAATGTTTAACTATAGATGAAACTAACAACATCATGAAAGAATTTCATGCAGGAGACTGTGGAGGACACTTATATTGGAAATCCATGGCTGACAAGATCCTACGAGCTGGTTATTACTGGCCCTCCTTATTTGCAGATGTAAAGAAGTTTACTGCCTCATGCCACAAGTGCCAAATCTTTGAAGGGAAAAGAAAACTACTGCCTTTGCCCCTTAAGCCCATTTCAACCGAGAAACCCTTTCAACTATGGGGTCTTGACTTCATTGGAGAAATCCATCCCTCTTCCTCAGGCCAACACAAGTGGATTTTAACAGCCACCGATTATTTCACCAAGTGGATTGAAGCCATCCCGTGTAGGCAAGCCAATGACTCCACCATTATCCAATTCTTTGAGAGCAATATCCTTTCTAGATTCGGCTGCCCTGAGAAAATTATCACTGACAACGCCGCAGCTTTCAAATCCAAAAAAATCATCAACTTTTGCCATAAATACCACATTACCTTAGGTCACTCCACAGCTTATTACCCGCAAGGTAATGGTTTGGCCGAATCGTCCAACAAAAGCCTCATCAATATCATAAAGAAGCTGCTGGAAGAAAACAAAAAGAACTGGCACAAAAAGCTCACAAATGCTCTGTGGGCAGACAGACTTTCCACCAAAAAATCCATCGGGATGAGCCCTTATGAACTTGTATATGGCATGAAAGCCAAGTTCCCTTCATCTCTGGGCATACCTACTATCAAATTGTTGCAAGAAATTCAGGCTGAACCAAATGATATGCAGAGAAGAGTTAATCAGACCATTCACCTTCAGCAAACCAGAGAACAAGTTTTCAACAGAGCTCAGATACTGCAGGAAAAACTCAAGAAAATGTTTGATAAGAAGACCAAAGTAGAGGATTTTTGGGTAGGTAGCAAAGTTCTAAGATGGGATTCACGAAGAGAAGACAAGGGCAAACACGCAAAATTCGATTTTTTGTGGAAAGGTCCATACATTATCAACGCTGTGCAAGGCAATAACACCTATTTTCTCAAATCTCCAGATAGCAGCATAGCTGAAGAAGGCCCAGTCAATGGCCGGATGCTGAAGCACTACAATGATCCTCTTGATTGAAAAAGCAGATGGTGGTTTATTTTGTACATAATTGTATATATCAGTATTTTGATTTTTGTAAGAATCCATAATGCTAGAGCACGCAGAAGAAAGCAGGCGGTGCTTTGCAGTTTAACAGCAACAGCTAAAGACTAAGGCATTCTAACCTGCTGTTCTTAGCTTCTCACAAGGAGAAACCATCCCCAAGTGGAGCCACTATTAGCCTCCTGCTGCAGCAGGTTACTCATATTTCATGATTGACATTTTTTCAGGCCAAATATGTCATACTTTGCATGCTGCAATGTTCCATATTTTGCTTAACAGTCTCCAAGCGAAGAAGGCTACTTGAGTTCATATTGCTTCCAAATTTTTTGAGAAGTTATCCCGGTATCGCCAAAGCTTTAGTTAAAGGGAGTCCAAACAGCTTAATCTTGGTCTCCCTAGGTTTAAATTTCTTGTTTTAGAATATAGAGAATGTAATATCTGACCAAACAGCTTAATCTTGGCAGAATTCTTAGATAGGTAGAGAATCAAAGGAGCCCAACAGTTTTAATCTGGGCCCTTGGATGAAATAAGGGTAGTCTGTAGATAGGAAAGCATGAAAAGAAAAAATGGAATGATGGGTCTGCAAGTCTAAGTGCACCCAAATCAAAAGAAGAAAAAATGTTAGGTAAGTAGGCTGGGTAGGTAGTTTTGAGGTTGCTGAATCTTAATTGCTGATCAGTCCTGGATTTCCAGACGTCATCTTTGCTCAGGACACAATCAGTAGGTAGTTCTATGCGAGAAACTCAAAAAAGGTATAACTAACTCCCTTTCTCCATTTCCCCCCCAATCATTAACTAACTTCCCCAAAAGAGGTCAAGATCTGCTTGATACCTCTTAAAGTTTCATCATTTTCATAGCAGTTGCTTGGGTAAAGATCCACTTTACTCAAAGTTGTTCCATACTCTCTCTGAAGAATGGTTCTATCCCCTTGTAACAGCCTAAGGTCTCCTGAACTTAGCGCTTTCTTACCATCTCCATATTAACCACTAACATTATTATCTAACTCCTTATATTTTCTCATCCCCCTACTAATATTATGTAAATCATCCCCTATGTAAATATCCCTCCCCCTGGTTGAAAAATAACCATAAGTACCCCTGGGAATTGCTCAATTTACCTGAAACTTAGCAAGAACCCTCACCCTTCAAACCATCTTCCGAATACAATGGACTCCTTCCAGAGTATAAAATCCCTCTGAGGTGATCGGACCCCTTCCGAAGCCTCAAACGCCTTTCGCACCCACTTACTTACTCCTTTTTGACCAAACCAAACCCCTTGCCGACTTCCTTAACACTCCGCAGACCATAGAAAGCCAGATCGCATCGCAAGATCGCAGTTTCCCCTCCATACAAGTTATGACCCATCCTTCGCCACCCGACGCGATATCGCGATATCGGCAGTCGGCGGTTGCAAGCACCTAATGTCCAACTAAAACACCTTTTGTTCCCCGCCGATGCGATATTGCGATCGCATCAGAGAAGTTCATCGCATCGCCTTCAGTATCAGCACCCCGCCATGTCACTTTTGTACCAGGGACCCACCGCAGGCTGACGTCATCCGCCGTACTGCTGACGTCATGCTGACGTCAGCAGCCAGAAAGCCGAAAATTCGCGTAGGAAGAGAAATCGCACTTCGAAGCTCCAGAACAAGAAACAGAGGTAGTTTTCGATGCGCGATTAGTGCGAAGTGCTAATCGCACATCGCTACGGGAAATAGGCCGTTTCGAGGAATCTTTGGGGAATCTTTTGATTCCTTGGCCTGTTGTGCGCCGAAAAAGCCTGAAAATCGCCCGATCGTGCCAAATTGATCCGGTTTAAAGACAACAGAAGATAAATGACAGAGTTTAAAGTGTATCAGATCAAATCATCAGGTATCAAGCGTGTCAAAGAGTATCAGTAGGCGGCGGAAGCCATCAATGTAGCGGCAAAGAGTATCAGTCAAAATCTTAAGCAAGCGGCTCGAAGTAGGAGAACATTTAATACCTTCCAGCAGAGTCAAAGAAAGAGGGCAAAGCCACTCAAAGCCCTCAAATCATGATCATTGCACACTTAACTCGCACCAGAGCAGAACTACAGTTCCCGAAGCACAATCATTCCATCAGCACCGCATCAGGCCTCCAAGGGCCACATTGTAGTCTTTTCTGATTCAGCTTCCTCTAGCGCAGCCAAAAGGATTTACCTGCATTTAATTCCAGCAACACTTAGATTTTTGAAGAGTTTTTTAGCAGACCTGTTTAGGTCAATTGTAATGAATGTCTTTCCGATATTTTGCTTATATATACCACCCTGAACAATGTTGTGAGGGGTTGGTTGGTTGGTAGGTTGGTTAGTCAGTGAAGTCTAAGACATTGCTTAGTCTGATTCCCAACAAGTTCTCCAAACAGAGACCCGCACTATAACTGTCATATTTTCTATAATCAAAGATTGCTGAAAGCGTGGATTTCGAAACTACTTGATGTGTTCATTTGGCCAAGGAGTGATTACGGAATTCCTGTGCTTCTACATGATTCAATAAGTGTTTCTCTCCTCTGTTAATTTTCATGTTTTTACCACCATTCCGCCTTCTAAATTGCAGGAGAAAAGAATAGCTTAAGATTTGTTTCACTACACCTTAAGTTCAATTTCTTCATTTTTCTATGTTTTCATCAGAAATAGCTATGAGCATGTATGCTTAAATGATCTTGTTTACGTTGTTTCTTTCACATATGAATGAATGTTTAGGAATTCATAACTGCTCCTAGATCCCCATTCGTCCATTTCTCCTCTTTTTCAGCATGATGAAATGATTCTCCTTTGCCTTTCATCCCTGATTTTCATTCCATCCTTTCAGTAGATTGATAATTGTATCCTGTGTGGCTATCCCGCTCCATAATCCCCTTGTGACCAAGAAAACGCTATAGCAAGCCTTAATCCACGACTCCACGCCCAATGGTTTGAAACTTGTCACACCTTACCTTGCCTCTTTGTTTGAGATTCCTACCTTCCATCCAAACACAAACAAAAAACCCCTGAGCCAAAAGCTAGCCTAAAATCATCAACAAAAGTTGAAACACTAAAGAGAGAGCCCTCTTTGATTGCAGGTGGGCTAGAACCTGCAATCCAAAGATTGGTTTGTGGTTACCTCGGCCGTATCCCTATAAGGAGCCTAGGGACAACCTGAGTGATAACAAGAGCAATGAAGCATAGCCATTGGATTAGTCAAATCAATGAACGAGAGTGAGGGAGATAGACAACTAGGATTAAGTCGTGCAAAATAAAGTTAAGAAATGAAGAGATCAGAGATTAAGCCATGTGTTAGCAGAACACAGGAGTAGTATTCATAAGCAGTAAGCAGTATCTCGCATGCTTATAAAATGGTAAACGATATTCCTCAATTTCACGTGATTAACCTTAGCGGGTAACACGTAGCATGAGAAAACCACTTTTCTCATGCGCTCTCGATCTGATATCGGTTTTGCAAGAATTTGTGTGAGATTGCGCAATAGCCATTCGGTAGGACGACTCACATTGATGGTGGAGATTGTCTGGGCTAGTTGGCGAGTGGACGACGTGATAGTAGTTGGATCACGCGGGATTGATCGATGGTGCAGATCGGCCAAGATAGTTGGCGAACAGGTGACGCGATAGCTGTTGGATCAGACGGGACTTGGTAATGGATATGATAAACTTGTATTCATTTTGGCGTCGAGATCTCTGCCAGAAAAAGGCCGGAAAATCAGGGTCAACCGCACGACCATCGATCCTCTGATTTTATGTTATCGCATTATCCCACATCCACTACAGATTGCAACTATATATGGTATATCAATACCATATCACTAGAAAGAGAACCAACATGCCGAAGGGTGGGAATTGGTTAACTAAGCCACCAATAATTTTTTAATAAACCATTGGAGGTGCTGAACCTGCCCTACCACCATCCCGCAGTACGAGGTGGTTTTATGCAGACTGAGGCAGTTTTTTCCAAACAGAGGGTGGTTTTGCAGGGACAGAGGTGATTGTGGACCATTCCAAGGGGTCTGGAGGTCACAGTGGCCAAATATGGTCGAGTTTATACTCGTTTGACTCGAAATCTTGAGCTGAACTCAATGGCGATGTCTATTTTCTTATTTGAGACTCTGTTTTCAAGCTTATATCTGTAATAGCAATTTGAGGACAATATAAAGAGGTCAACACTAGAAGCAAAAGGACTAGGAGACGTAGCCAGAAAGTCTGGTGAACTCCTTTATTAAATTTGGCTGTGTTGATGTGTTTGATTGTGTTTTAAAGTTGTTTATGTGTTTATTTTATTTGCAATCTTTTCGATCCATTGCACTAAGTAACTTAAGCAAATTCACACATAGTCTATAATAACTTTTTCATTAACGGATCATGGAAGGTGCCATGGTGCTCCGGACACATGCGAGATCCCGACACCAAACATATATAATGACATAATAATACACTTCAAAGCATATATAATGACATTATTATGAATATCACTCTCGCATGTGTCGCATGTGTTTGCATGTGAATATCACTCTCGCATGTGTCGCATGTGTCAAACATAAATCACTTCAAAGCATATATAATGACATAATAATACACTAGATATATGGGGAAACCATTACGAAAGAAAAACGCAAAACTTATTTATATGAATGTTCTTGTAGGCACCAACCTACTGTTACATTAATTTACTAGCACCAACCAAAAGGAGACTCCAATCCCCTAAAATAATTTATTAGTGCCAACCATAAGGAGATTGTAGGTTTTAACACCATACAAAAATTACCTGAATACGAATTCTAAAAATAGAAACTAAGCAATGGCGAGAGCATAAAACATAAAATAGATATACACAAAGATTTTCCCCTGGATCCCAAAACCAGGAGTACCAGATTAATTTTTCGTTTTTATTCTTTTCAATGTTACAATAAATATATAATATATATATATATATATATAATAAATTATATCTATCATATACTATATATATATTTATATATAATATATTTATATTAATATATTATATAATGTCTATGCTCAAGCATCCATAAACCCTAATCCATTAACCCTGGATTAGAACATAACCATAGTTCCCTTGACCGAAACTACAAAATACCATGGGCAAAAAACCATCATGCCCAAATCCATGTGCGAAAACCATGCACAAAACCATAGGTAGGTCCACCCACCTAATATAGGGTCCAATTCTATTTTCCCCAGGGCATTGCTCTAGACCCCATAGAGGATCACTACCACCTCCCTCAAATTCCCCTCAAACCCCCTGATAGGGGGGCCTGCCGTCCACCCTGCTGCATTGAGTGGAACAAATAGGGGGAGCTATCACCCCCTATGTGACCACCCTGTGCGTGGGCTAGTTGTGGAAAGAATATAAGATACACCCAACAAAGATTCCAGTCCCTTGAAATGATTTACCGATACTAACCAAAAGGAGACATCAATCCACTAAAAAAAATTATTTGCACTGACCATAATGCCTTATTAGTTCGTTTTTCATTATTTTCAAACTCAGATTCATAGGATTTCTAATTAAACTTGCTTATACAAATTTATTAATCTAAGATACAATTTTTTCTTCCTTAATATCTCTTCTACTTCTATATATCACTCCTTGATTTGTATATTTCACTTCTACTCTGTCCAAAATCCTTATACACTGCTCCTTTTCTCTACAAACCACTCCCTATTTTGTATCTTTTAATCTTGCATACAATATCGGTTTGTCTGTGCAAGCTTCATCCTCAAAATCTTCCTCAATCACACATCTTCCATAGAATTCATTATCATACATCTTCTTCTTTTAGTCACACAGAGCCTTGTTTGAATTCTCTGTACTTGTTGGGTTGTGTTATATTCTTTCCATGACTAGCCCACCTAGTTAACCGGTGAGTTAGAGGGGGAGCCAGAGCCCCCCGTTCGTTGCGCCGATTGCATAGCGGGAAATTCTTTTTGGACCCTATATTAGGTAAAGCAGACCTACCTATGGTTTTGTGCATGGTTTTCGCACATGGTTTTGGGCGCGATGGTTTTTGGTCTATGGTATTGGATGCTTCGGCATGTATATATATGTATTGTAACATTGAAAGGAATATAATGAAAAATCAATTTTGTAGTCCCGGTTTTGTGATCCAAGGGAAAATCTCTGTGTATATGTGTTTTATGTGTTATGCTCTTGCATTATTTATTTTCTGTGTTTTAGAATTTGCATGGAGGTAATTTCTGTATAGGGTTAAAACCTACAATAGTTTCTCACTATTTTCACAACAAAACCACCAAAACTAGACCAATGACCATTCCGAGGAAAAAAATTTGAATTCACATATAGTTGCAGCTTCCATAAACTCAAGCTTCTTTGAATTGGGATATTTATACCAAAATGTGCAATAGAACCTTGGCAAAGCTGAAATGCCATGGAGAATTAAATTTAGATGACCTGTATTATTTTTAACTATCATGGTCCCTTGACCCCTTAGGGGCTTAACTTCAAACTCATGAAACCACATGACCATTTTCAAGACCGTATTCAAAACCAACTAGTACTAATGCATATAAAATATGGGTTCGTGAAGACACTTTACAATGTTGTTTCCTAGATACCTTTTCCATTCTAGATAGAACCTTGATCAATTGAAACTATGACTGATTCACTTTTTCTTTGCTTGTAATTGGATCCAAGCCTTCTACTAATGAACATTCCTTTTGTAACACTCCCTCCCACCACATTAGATTATCTTGGTTGTAGGAGGAGTTACCTATTTGTTTTCACCCAACCTCCAAGGTCTGTTATGAAGCTAGGGTCATATGACTTAAATTTATCAAAGTTTGTGGAATTAAATCATGACTTCACCATTATACTCAACTTATCGTGAGATTTTTAACAATATAAATTTTATCTTAATATGATTCTTGGATCAAAAGTTATGCTCGTTAGAGTTTTTTTTTCCTATAATAAGGGTCCAAGTTGGTTTATGGATCTCCTTGTGGATCAACATGGACCTTTCCTGGCCCATGTGGAACCACTCTGGATTCTCACCCATCCAATAGTCACCTACCCCATGTGTGCCACATTAGATTATAAAACCACCCTGACCAAACAACTAGTATCGTAGACACGGCCCCCAATGATGGGTTTGAATTTGGGGAAGGGGGGCCCTATAATTGATCTCAGACATCAATTGAAGTTAGGCAGTTTGGTTCTAATCCCTACAATAATCCCACCTACCCATTAAACATTGACAATGAGGGGGGGCCCCTTAGTCGTTCTCGATCACCAATCTCAACCTAGAAAGGATCTAACCTAGTTATCATGCATAGGGTTTATTGCTTACTCCAAGGGTGAAAAGGTGATACCAATCTCCATAGTTATGGTCCAATCAGAATTATTTCACTAGCCAATTAAAGTGATTTCACCCCTAATGAAAATGATTTTAACTTTATTTGAGGGTGGGGAAAAACCACAGAGATGATACCACTTTCCACGTCTTTGCCATGTAAAATTCCATGTAATCCCCACTATTGAACCTTTGAATTGTCCTCATTTTGACAAACCCTTTACCTTTTTGTATACATTTTTTCTTCATCCATGAATTACAGGTCATATAGGTCATGAAAAGCTACAATAAAAATGTATCATCTACTCTCAGCTCATAGTATATAATTTCTTTGTGAAATTGATTAAATTTTTTCTATAGCTACTGAAAGATGCATTTTCTGTAGCTTAATCCAAAGTTGAACAGGTTCACATGAGTTTGAAGACATGCAAGACATATAGACCATTTTTAGATTTCAGCCACATGAACATCCACCTATTTGGCATAGATGGAAGTTTACAAGATCTGTGACCCTTATCAATCAAACCAAGAGTCAAACGTGGCTATGGAAATTTGTTCTTATGTAGAATCTCAAGGAGTCAACCTTATCATCAAGTGAGCATGGAGAAGCCAAGCAAGTGACATATGGAATCTAGAATGCTAATTGATGATGTGTCAATAAAATTATCTATCGTGGTTCTCTCTTTCAGTAGCAAATCATGAGAGAAACTTTCCTATTTAGATTTTAAAACTTAAATGTCAAGTTAAGGACCTAATTCTCAACATTAATTTCTCGAAGTTGTTAGATCAAAAAACATTATAAAATACTTTGATCGGGAAGTGAGTAGGACAAATATTAAGTTTTGAATTATTATTACTCTCTAGAGGGTAGAATTTTTGTTATAGTTAATGTAATTATTCCGTTTCATGATGCAATTGTGAATGTGTTGGTGATTTAATCCAGTGATCTAAATTTCTATTTCCTTGCACTCACTAGGAGACTCCCTTGTGGAGTTGTGAGATAGTGTAGTTTTTCTTTTGATTTCATTCTTTACTAATTTATAATTGGAATATCATTCAATTCAATTTTTGAAATAGATAGATGTCTTAATGCTCTGTTTTCAAGCACAATTTGCTCATTTATCTTTGGTTTGTGACAGGTTGAGTGCTCAGCAGTAAACAAAAACTCCAAAAAGATTTCTCTTATGCTTAGCCTCAGATTTATATTAGATGTTACAATTAGTTCTAATTATGGATGCACGCATCAGAAATATATAAATGATTTCACATTTGAAATATCATTCAATTCATTGGTCACTTCTTTTTAAATTAGTTTCATTTCAAATATCAATAACATAGCTATGTTTTCAATGGGATAAACCAGGTTTCCTTTTTTGTCTTTAGAATAGATTCATTTCAAAGTTATATAGACTAGAATTAGAATATAATCCATTTCAAAATATTTCTATAGTAAATATTATTTTCAATTCAATTGGATTAGATTTATTTTCATGGTCTAATAGAATAGATTTCCATTTCCTGCCAACTAGAATATATTTAATTTCTTCTCAAATAGAATATAATTTCAATTTCTATTTTATGGAGTAGAATAACATAGTTTACTTTGAAGTTTATTTTGAAGTTTGAAATGACCTTTTTAGATAGAACATGTGTGTATGCTTAATGAGATCTAGCCTAGATTTGATTTCCATTCATAATCAATTTTATCCTCTTTAAATGAAAATAGATATCCTAGCATATATGGTGCACGCACACTTCAAAAGTTCACAAACCCTAGTTGACAATTTAATGAAGTAATTTAACCAACAATTAAATTACCCAACACCCACATCAGCACCACATCAACAATTTCGTCGCTTTTATAGCACCTGTAGCACAAGTGATTTAGGAGATATAGAAAGCTTCCTAGAGACATCCTT
Source organism: Pinus taeda (assembly GCA_000404065.3). Taxonomy (NCBI): domain Eukaryota; kingdom Viridiplantae; phylum Streptophyta; class Pinopsida; order Pinales; family Pinaceae; genus Pinus; species Pinus taeda. The sequence continues at coordinate 59,557 of APFE030618646.1, forward strand.
TGGGTTGATTACAGACCAATGCCTGGGACATCGTAAGAGAGGAGTGCTTTGGATATTATGAGCAGGGATTCCTGTTGCACTCCAATTGTCACGTAGTTGGAAAAATAGAATAAAGGGGGCTTGGTTCAATAGTATTTCACTATAGTAGACTCAAACACATACAAGGATCTAAATGCACATGGGGCAAATCTAGTTCATCTCAAAGAGAAATGATTGATTCTGGTGGCTGACTCACAACAACAAGAAACCTTAATATTGGCGTTGTAGTAACATGAAGAGGAGGAAAGAAAGGAGTGAAATCAATGCATAGGGATGTAAACAAAAAAAATCCTAAGAAACAATGTTCTGGCAGAAGTATGGAAGATTTAAGAGGTGGAATGGTAGAAACAATGGAGCGCTAATCATGGATACACTTATCACCAAATAACCTTAAGTAAATCTATGCACATTACAAGTACATAAGTAAATCTATAGCTAACATAGGTACTATTACTACTTAGCAACAAATATACAACCATGAACAAGGGTGAAACTTGCAGCTTCGTTACACTATTTTAGAGGGAGAAAAACATACATGAAGTGATAAACAAAGGAGAAAACATACTGCACATTGCTCTGATAGGAATCAACATAATAGTTTCATTAATACTTGAATCTAAATCACCAATAAATTACATTTAACAAGATATAACTCAAGTCCCACATGAATAGGTAAGTAGAACCAAAAGTGGAATCACAAAATTTGGACCTCTTGGGTGCAAAATTCCGGAACCCACCTCTAAGTGTTTCTTCCCTCTATTTATAAGAAGAGGGGGAGCTTTGAATTAACAGTGACAAAATATCTCAACCAAGGGCCAACTATTCGATTTGACTATCCATATTGGCATGTGATAGCTCTACTACCCACAATGATTCTAATCAGGAATTGATTCCTTCTTTAAACTACAAGACATACAAAATAAATAGAAATTATAGAAATAATAAGAAAAGGAAAAAATGGATGATTATGGGGGGAGTATCCCTATGCCATTTCTATGATTTCCTCTGATCAGGCCAAGTCTCTACCATGATGTTCCTTTCCTGTTGCTCGACTAGTTCTTGTCGCTTTCTCCTTAACTGTCTGGCTTCACCACTTTCTGGAGTTGGTAGCGATCAACTATGTTGGTTTGTCACAGAGAATAAGCGAAGATTGACCTAGTAGTCCTGCATTATATGATTGAGTGGAGCTCCACACTAAGGAATTAAGTCTTCCTGAGCCCCCATACTGATTTACTGCTACTCCATGCCTTCATTTAATACTACAACTATAGACCGATACGCATTCAAAGTTCACTGCATTGGGACTTTTACTCTTAAAGGAATTAAAGAATAATGAGTCCCGATCTCCTTTCCCCCCTTTGGTTGAGCCCATTTCTATATTTCTTCTCATATGACTGGGGGCTATGACCTGGGGCTTAGCCCTAAGGCACTAGAGCCTTTGGAATCATGTCCAGGAACCCTTTTCCTTTGTTAAATATTTCAGTTCCTTTTCTTTTATTTTCCTCTATAGACCGCGCGCTTGGCTAAATATCGGAGGTTGGAAAATCAATGATTTCTAATCCATATCCTTGGTGCATCCTCCTAAAACTTGTGATCACTGATTACCATTTGTGCTTAGCCCTTGCTTCCTCAACTCTTTATGTGACAGCGGGACAACCCCTGTATCAGAGACCCTCTATATGAGGATCACAGTCGTGGTTTTAACTTTCATGTAACAACATGATTAATCCTACAAACACTGATCTCTGATTAGTGATGTCATCACTTTGCCACATGTCACCTTGTGAGTGGTGACACGTGTTGTGCTGACTTGGCTCCTTATGACCCCTCAAAATGCCGAATCTTCCTGCCACATGTCCACTTTACCGCCACGTCATGCTGACGTCAACTGCCCTGTGTCCCTTATTCGAACCAACCATGTGCTGCTAAGTATCATGTATCATAACGAATCATGTGTAGCCACGTTTCATTTATCAAATCCAATGATGCTCTGCCACGTGGCCCCCTCGAGGAGAGAAATGGTTAGCCCTCTTCTGGTCTTTCAAAGGGAAACTTCAATCTGCTTTAACTTTTGATTCCAAAGTCCATTTGGGGAGTTCCATACTGTTGGAAAGCTAATTCTAAGCACTATTTAATAGAGAGTGTTTGATTTAGCTTTGAGTGCTTCTATGGCTTGGAAGATGGCTGAAAAACTCTCTACTCTTTTGGCCTCTTTTAGTAGCTAAAAACACATTTTGCAAAGGGTGACAACATTGGCTCCACCTGAGGACAGTGTCTTGCTGGCAAGGTGCTGGGAACTTGCAGAATAGTAGCCTTCACCATTGGGCATGGAGTAAAAAATTATAATGCACTTATACAACTAGAAAATTTCCATGGAACTTTACTTGTAAGAAGTCATTTCCTCATCAAAATAAAATGCTGAAAATTAAATTCTAACAACTGAAAAATAAATGCTCAGCTAATGAGCTTATTTATATACAACTCCTACTTATGTACTAGGCATCAATTCACCTAAGTGAGTTCATCCCTCCAATGGAACCAGGTTATAATTTGGGTGCTGGACCTAATGCCTTTGTTCTCTAGGAATTCGATAATTAAAACATGCATGTACCACAAAAAAGATTTGGACAAAATTTTTGATATGTTCCCCCAACTTGGTAGTTGATGCTCAACTCTTTTAATCTCCTCTCTGAACCTTCTAATGGGGCTATGTTCATGATAATCAATGACTAACATGTGCATGCACCACATAAGAGCTTCAGACCAAATGTTTTACGCATACCTCGGAATTGATGTTTATTGTTGCAGGCCAAAGAAAGATTCCATGTAGTCAACGACTGGATTAGGGAAATGATGAGAAAAATTTATACTTGTCTCCTTTTCTTGAACATATTCTAGGGAGGAATATTTTTGCAATAGGCAGCCATAGTCATAGCTTGGATCTTTAGCTTTGGGATCCTCTTGAAGGAGCTGCCATTGGTAGTCTTCTCCCCACTTCTTTGTAGGTAGATCCCTTTAAAAATCTACAAGCATCTCATTCTCCTATGAATTGTATGAGTCATAAATCAGAGAACCTTCATTAACTTTATTATCATCTTCTTGAACTAGTTCTCCATTTGAAGGATGTAGGTCATAAATTGGATCTTCTTTGTCAACATCCTAGTGGGACTCCTCTTTTCGTGCAACTTCCCATAACTGAAAATATTGTGGTTCTGCATCCCTTGACTCTCCATCAGAGCCATACACATCACAAGAAGGAGAATCATCAAGTTTGGTTGAATAAGACCTCTAAGGGTTTGTTTACAGCTTGACGTTGTCTCTTTCTCCTCTTTCTTGATCACTAGACGATGCTTCTCGATGTGAGTAGATGTCTTATTGGAACAAAGTCTCACAAACATCTTCAGCAGGATCATTATTCTCATAAATAATTTCAATATTATAATTTGCACAAAATTCTTCAAACAGAGCATCCAGTAGACAATTTATACAATAATGATTGAGTCCTAAGTGAAAGATCTTTAAAGAATATATGTTTCAACGAGGTATTGTTTTGTACCAAAATTTAACATCTTCCTCTAAAGAATGCATGAAAAACTTCATTTTCACATCTTCAAAAACAATACCCTGTTGTTCCATGCATTAATGAAAATCTTTGAGGTGTTGGTCTGGTCTTCTATCTGTATTTCCACTGAATCTAGGTCTCCCATTCTAGATATGAAGGGACTTGATTGGGATATACAACAATAGAAGAAAAATCTAGTGGGGCAAATTTATTGGCCATTTTTAAAACCCCTCTAAGTGAGTGATCTCAAGTTCAAATGTAGAGGAATTTTTTTGCATAAAATTGAAACAGTGGAGTCGCCAAGGTGAGAGATATTCAACCCACACTTACCTTGCTCACATAACAGAGGGAATGTAAATATTTTTCATACATAGGGTAAAATATTCTAATTCGTTCCTCAGAAATGGTTCCAAAAAGATGCGGGATTTTTTTAACAAAGGAATGGGTCTCCTAGACACAGGTCCAAAGGTACTAGTGCCTGATGACTAAGTGCCTGGTCATAGCCCCCAGTCATATGAAGAAAAAGGGGGAAGGGGCTCAAAGAAAAAGGGGCTAAATTGGATCATAATGCATCATTCTGTAAGAACTTTTAATATAAAATCCTGATGTAATAACTACCCGATAATGGAATACAAGGCTTTAAAGATGTGGTGGGTCGGAAACTGAGACATTTAAGGAGGACATGGTGCATTTAGAAATTGGCATGGGGTGACCCTGTAAATCCCCTTGTGACAAGGAATCAGGGTCAAAACAGACAAAGTAAATGAATGTATGGAAGCTTGGGAGGACTTAATGATTCAACATGGAGCTCCATGTAGAGGGAAAATGAAGTATTGCCCAAATGACCCATGTTTCTGTACCATGGCATTAAAATCACAGTTGAACCACTCCCAGCTCTAGAGAACAAGTGATTCAAGCAATAAAGGTAGAAGCGACGGGAACCAGCCGAGTACCAGAGGAGGAAGATCATGACCAAGCACTCACATGATCAAAGGAAAATCCTAGGGATGGGCATGGAGATATTTTGCTAGATTTTATCTAATTGTTGACCTATTTTGTATTATGTACGTTGTTGCAATTTAATGAAGAAATTAAATCTTTTGTAGTCATTTTTGGGCCACAAAACCATCCCAGGCTGAGACAACTAGTCGATCTGATAGCTAAGGCTCGACTGAGATATTTTTTGTAACCACTATTCAAAGCTCCCCTCCCATATAAATAGAAGGAAGAAACACTTACCAAAGGGGTTTAGAATTTTTGGATAGAAACTCCTGAGTGGATCGTTTTCTTGTTTCACAAAGGCATCGTATGAACATTCATGTATGAACTCTCTGAGAATTTAATGGAACAATTACGGTGATTCCAACCCCTTGATTTGCATTTTTTTTTCTCTTTTAGTATTTCCATATGTGTTTGACATTCTCCTCAGATTTCATGCAAGTAGCAACTAGATATATTTCCATTGTATGCAGATTCATTTAAGTCAAGTATTTGGTAAAGAATGGCTATATTGATATTGTGATAAGGTATTTAAAAGGTGCTCCATGCATCTCAACATCTCATAAACCTTTCATTGCTCTCATTTTCCTCTAAATCCAGAGATACATAATTCTTAAAGTCTAAACTATGTTTTGATGTATTTTGTGTCTATTGTCTTCTATTATTCCATCTCCATTCACAATTGATTTCTTGCAATTTTCAATCTACTTTGGCCATCATTGTTTGAGTATTACTCCCTGTGGAATTATGCAAACATGTTATTTATTACATTGTGCTTTCATGAGCAGTTATGAACCAACCCTTTTGAAACTATTCATGACATAATACTATTAGTGTTGCAAGCTCTCAAGATAAATCTACTAACACTACTTAAGATGTCCTAGGCACTGGTCTATAATCAACCCAGAGGCTGTCTCTAAGAGGCTTTTATTATCCCTTGAAGCACTATTGCTACATGTGCTAGAAAAAGTGACAACAAACACCATGTCATCTCTACATCAGCACTATGTCAGTTCGTCATCACCACTATCTCAACACTATGTCGTCATTACATCACTTACCATGTCATCTCAAGGTCTTGGCATTAGGGTTTCATCCTTGCCTCCCTCTATTAAAAATTTCTAATATCCAAGGTCCAAAGTATGCGATATCAATTTCTTGCAACTAGCACCCATGGTAGAGCCCACTGGCCCATGTCATCTCAGGATCTCAACATTGGGGTTTCCTCCTCCTCTCCCTCCATTAAAGTGTCAATATCTAAGACCCAAGGCCTAATAACTGATGGAAAGGTTTCAACACTCAAGGTTCCACACCCCTCTTTGCGTGTTTGACCATTGGTCCATCAACATTGGGCCTTCCTTGCAATATTACCACACTTAGAAATTACCAAGCTCCAAGGTTTGATGGTTTGATGGCATCATTCCGTCACTCAATATGTTGAAAATGGAAAAAAGAAATGCTAAAAATAGAAATGCTATAAATAGAATTTCGTGTACCAATGTTGGACATAGCAGCAAGGAATGAAAAATGGAAGTGCTATAAATAACATTGCTAAAAATAGCAGTTCGGGATAGATTCCTATTTTAGTTAGTCCCTGAACTAAAATAGTGAAGTAAAATTCGAATTTGATCTTAGCAACTATTTGTAAAATAATTAATTAATTC
>APFE030618646.1:72903-126866 GCA_000404065.3 Pinus taeda
TGTCTTACAAAATGGTATTTTACATCAATACGTTTAGTCTTGTTGTGATAAGATAAATTAGTATCCAAATGAATAACATTATAATTGTCATTGAATGCATTCTCTTTCTCCTACATCCTTCCAAGCTCACCTAATATACCCTTCAACTAGATTGTCTCTTTACAGACATGTAAAGTAACTATATAATCTGCCTTAGTGGTGGACAATGTAATTGTTTCCTAAAGCTATGACATCCAACTAATCACTACACTTTCAAGAGTAAATACATATCCCGAAATAGATCTCCTCTTACAAGTCACCGACATAATCTAAATCAGCATATCCATGGAATGAATCACCACAACCACTAAATGTGATACAATGGTCACTTGTGCTCTCTAATATCGAATAAACCATTTCATGGCTTGCCAATATTCTTTACTTGGATTTTCCATGAATCTACTAATGACTGCAACCACATGTGAAATGTTAGGTCTTGTAGATAAAATCACATACATTAAGCTACCTATTGCATTAACATACAATACACAAGACATATACTCTTCTTCATCAATACTAGGACATAACCTGAATAAATTTTAAAATGGGAAGCCAAAGGGACATACTTCTACTATGATAACTAAAGCTTTCCATTTTTCCTGTCTCTATATATCTCCATTCCCAAGATTTTTTTTACAGCTCCAAGATCCTTCATATCAAACATACTAGCAAGATGAACCTTTTACCAGTTGATCTCTTTCATTATTTTGCTTGAAACAAGCATATCATCAATGTAAAAAACTAAGATAATGAATATACCACAAAAAATTTTGAAGTACACAGCATGGTAATATTTGCTTCTAGTGAAGTTCTCGATCACCATGATGGAATCAAACTTATTGTACCATTTCTGAAGTGTTAACACCATAAAATTGTATACATATTTGTACAATCCAAAAACGGCCAAAGTCATCCAACAAAATGCATAAGTGAAAATTTTCTAGTTGAAGACATTATAAAGAAAAAAAATTAATTTCTCGTAAGGTCCAAAGTATATGGAATTTAAAAATTGATGTCAGCGCGAATTTTATTCGATAGCCACGCCATGCCTAGTATTTTCTTCGAAATCTGCACGGTAGAAGGAATGACCAACTCAACAATTCAGGACCACTTCCCACACTTGGAAGATGATTTCCTAATAGGATTTTAGTCAAGTTCAGTCGAATTCGAGTCACCCTGAAGATATGGAACCCTCAATGGAATCATCTTGTCCTACTCATAAGTACTTATCATTCATGAATGAAGAGAGGGAATATGGGTTCAAAATATTCTATATAAATAAACCATGGGAGAACCAAAACATGAGACAATGTTATGCTAGCCAAATTGCTATCAGAGAAAACCTTCATTTCATTGTTGAAGTAGAAGAAGTAGAGCACCATTGTGTTGGCAGAATTTCTTCTTAGCAATACATCACTCTAGTGTGGACTAGATTTCACCATTGAGAGAGCCTTGATACTTCTTGGATAGAGAGGAGAAGCTTCCAAAGAGAGTGAAGAGAAGAACCTCCTTGCTGGGGATTTTTGAACACCATTTCTCAAAGAATTATCTTCAAGTGTTTAGTATTCTACTATTTGTACTCATTTCCTACCACCAATAGTCAATAAAGGGAGCCATTTTCCATAAATATGTTGACTTGTTTGCTTCATTAAGCATTATTTGTGTGTTCACCTCTTTGTTTTAGTCTATGTTTGTGTATGTATTGTCTCCACCATTTGAAATACTTTGTTCCTTCATGCTTGTCCATTGACAACAACCAAACTGCTTGTTTTTATTTGTAGGGAACAACCTACTACTAAGAAGGTGTCTTTTGGTACACCATTGCTACAAAAAAACTACAACAAGATTAGTGACTCCACTAATTTATTTTCCTTAATCTAAATGGTTGTGTTTACAAGACCTTCTCTCTACATGATCAACTTAGAAGGTGTTTAACATCTCTCTAGAATTTTTGCAAGACCTTTTGGACCTGTTATTGTCTGAGAAGCTTGCTAGTTCATAGTTTCTTGTGGACCATGAAACTTATTCATAGATAGACGCGCAACCGCGTTTGTGTATAAATAATCCCATGTGGTTTCCAGAAAGTTAAAAAATTCTTGTAATTTCACGTTTTTTAGGTGATTGGCATCCTTTAGTAAATTTCCTTCACGTCTGCAATTTTTTTCCAGTCAACTTATATTACTTAATTTATCTAATAATGACAATTAGTTGGGTAATTAAATTATCTTTATTTTTATTTGTAATTCTCATATAGCTTAATTAGGGGAAAAAGTAAGTGGCAAAACTCCATACATATTTTTCAATCTATTTTGCTAGTTTTTGCAAATTACATAGCTTAATTAGTAAAGGAGCAAGTGGCGTATCATCCACAAATATTGTTACTAACCAAAGCAATTTTTCATTTCATTAGTTTTGGGACCAGGACCAAGTTTCATTATAGAAAGCAAGTAATCTCTGCTTCCCTTGCATATTTTAGCTGAACCTAGGCTAGCATATGAAAGCCTTCTTAACGCACTTGTGTTTTCCATATCCCTTTAGTCACACATAATGTAATAGGAGAAAAAGTAAGTGGCCCATTATCCACATATCATTTCTTTTTCATGCAAGGAACAATTGAAATATAGTGTAATTAGGAGGATATTATAATAAATCACTGAATATCCACATCTTCTCAGACTTTGCATGCTCACTTGATCACTTGCACTCAATTACACTTCATAGACTAAGCTTCTATAAGATTTGTATTAGAAGGAATCTAGTTTCCAGAGATTTTGATACAGTTTATTTTAGCTTACATTTCACACCCTTAAGAAAACTAAGACCCTTAAAAGCAACCATAGCCTGAACCAACTAAATTCCCCACAAGGGCCGCCAAAGAATTTATAGTTTAGGTTAGGACCAGGTTAGGCATCCCATAATCTGCCATGGTCATGTTACATCTTTGAGACACAACAGTTGAATTTTTAGGGATCTTAAAATCCTTCAATCATCCCATGGAAAAGAATACCAGAGCATGCATAGACTCGATTCAAAGGGGTTTCGAATTAGGTCCAGTGCGTGTGGTACTATTTGGGGCTACTTGACCCATCTAGTGCTTGGTATTGGTAAATGACTACCAAAAATATAAAGACTTGAATGGTCACGTGGGACGAAGGTACTTTAGTGGCCAAAATCTAGGGAATCCATCCTTATAGGTGGAGGTGTGGGCAACACCAAAGCCTCATCCATTACCTTGGTCGATTCCTCGACTGCTGGAAGGCATCACTAGCTCTTTCGAGGCATTACCCTAATACCCATCAAAGGACATATTCACAAGGCCTAGTTATTTTGACAGTGGAAAGAATGAATAGGTCTTCATAGGATATTTTATCATACACAAAAACAATGAAAACCATTTTTTGTTTGATTAATCAATGATAGTCTAAAGTTAAAAGGAAAGTAACCATTCTATTTTTGCTTTGTTTTATGTATGTGATATATTTTATTTGAGAATCATATCCTTCCCTCAATCAAATAAAGTAGCACACACTCTACTTGGCACCATAGGGGACCCCATGGATCCCTATTTCTATAGACATTTTCTAAACCTTCATTACGAGGAGGAGAGCTAGGTCTCTCACCATTTAGGTGTAGAAGACACCAGTCAACTACCATTATATGATCTTCCTTTATTGGTGCAAATTTCTTCCTTGTCAAAGTAACCCATACACTACCCCTCACGGGAGCCCCCACAACTCCCCTCCATGGAGTCCACATAGCGCTCACCAGGGTAATCACCCTCATCAGGGAACCCCCATTCATATAGTTGTCCAAAATTGTTTCGCAATGACAAGAAACTCACAAGTCCCATTCTTAGCTTCTTCAAACCTTATGGATTTGAGTAATCTAACCAATGACCCGATTGTGCATGACTAGAATTGGCTAGAAATTCCCACCAAATTCCCTTCAGACATTCCAAAATTCGAAGGGAAGAAAGGAGAAGACCCAGGAAACCATGTCATGAATTTTCACCTGTGGTGTTCATCTAATAGTATCAGATATGATACTATTTGATTATGACTTTTTCAATGCATCCTTACTAGGCAAAAAATGAAATGGTATATTGACGAACCTTCTGCGTCCCATGGAAGTTTTAGTTCCTTAGCTACAACATTCCTCACATTCTTCTAGTGCCCGTTTCGTCATGACTCGAGCCTAGAACTCTTCACCCACTTCAAACAAACACTTGCTACACACATATCATACCATATCTTTGAATCATGGAAACGTCATAGGTTGTGTAAAGCATAGTTTGAAGACAAAATCCTCCTCGACCTATTTTTGAGATCCCTCACATCAGAAATTTCAAAAGATGTGGCAAATTCATCCCTAGGTAACAAGGAAGAAGCCATTATTGAAGCTCAACAATTAGAGATTATATACACCTAGTCTGGATATCTCTACCATAAGCTTACAACCACCCCATGACTATAGACTTATAAAGAGATACAAGGCACATCGAATGTTGTCGATGGGTTGATTGGGACCATAGCCCAAAATCACCCCAGAAACACTTTCCAGTACCATAGATACACTTAAAATGACCAACCATTTGGTTCCACAAAACCACCACACCACATATCATATTACCTTGGGCAACCTATGCCTATGCAGAGTCTAGGGGTGATTTTAGGGGCGAATGTTCGCCCTTTGGCGAAATTAAGGGGTTTTAAATTTTTAGTGGGCGAATATTTTGTATCATAGTACATTTTTACAAATCACCTCAAATAGCCCACCTTATTTTAAGGGAGAGGGTAAAAAAGGTAAATTTAGCCCTTGAAATTAGGAGTTACAACCTTCCATTCACCCATTTTCAAGAATAGGTTTTATTTAAGTGAATCCTATGGGTCAAAGGCCCAAATACCATATTTATAAAAGAGGTATGGTAAATTAATAAAAATATAAATAAATGAGAGGTATGGTAAATAAATAAATCATTTTTTATATTTACTCCATAAGTCCCTTATATACATGCAAGGGTGTAAACAAATAAAATATAAGTAAAGTGGAGGTATGGTAAATAAATAAAACGTCTTTTTATACTTACTCAAAAGGTATGGTAAATAAATAAAAATATAAATAAACTAGACTTATGGTAAATAAATAAAACCTCGTTTTATATTTAGTCCATAACCCTCGTTCTATTTATGAAGGCTCAAGAAAGAGGTTTTATTTAAGTGAATCCTATGGGCCAAATACCATATTTGTAAAAGAGTATGGTAAATTAATAAAAATATAAAATAAATGAGAGGTATGGTAAACAAATAAAACATTTTTTTATATTTACTCCATAAGTCACCTTATATTTACGAACACTCAAAAAAAATGCGTTGTGTTATATTTAGGTGAAACCTATGGGCAAAATACTATGGGACAAATACCATGGACTAAATTGTTATTAATACCATGCAAAAAACATTATTAACCCTAATATTAGTATTAATAAAAATAAAAATGGCACATGGTATTGACCCATGGTATTCACTTCGAATGTAGCCTATTTAAATGGGGGAACTAAACCAGAATAGATCCATCTTTACTCTGGATCTACTAACCCCCGAGAGTATCAAATATTGTGATATGCAAACTAGCATAGAGTGAAAAAATATTTGATCCGATCAAGAGTAAAAATGCATATTTGATCCGATCAAGAGTAAAAATGGACGTTGTAATTTAATGTATGTTAAACATTTTAGCTTGGTTAAAAAAAAAAAAATGAACTATTAATTTTATTAATTTTTAGAAATTACTAATAGTAATTTTTAAGCTCCAGGTTTTATGATAACCCATGGTATTGACCCATGGTAATACCATGGTATTCATGTGAGCATAGACTATTTAAAGGGGAAATTCTATCATCTTAGATCCATCTTAATTCTGGGTCTACCAAGTGCTCAGAGGGATAAATAGATTTCATCCCCCTAAGAGTGGTAGATGTAGATTTAAGATGGATATAGGTTGGTTTTTATGATAATGAAGATATTAAATAGACTTAGGAAATTATATTGTAAAAACATCTTAAGGTGAATGGTTAAAGCATAGACATTAGAAAAGTATATTTGTATACTTCTGTTTTAAACTGAAACAAATCCAGGGCTAAAAGGAATGGATTGATTGCACTAGTCATCCTTCTATAACTTTCCAACATATGCTGGAGTAAACAGATTGTAATTTGGGTAATTTTTCTAATTGCAAAGGGGAACATACTTGTGTATTTGCAGGGTGGTTACGAGGTCCCTAGAAGTGGAGTAAACAGATTGTAATTTGGGTAAATTTTCTAATTGCAAACAGGAACATACTTGTGTATTGGCCAGGGTGGTTATGAGGTCCCTAGAAGTGATGAATTTGAATTTTTCTTGGTTTTATATATAGTATTAGGTTTTTTCTCATGCTTTCTGTGAATGGCACGGGTGAATTTTATCTTACAACCACTAGATTATCGATATGTAATTTCGGTAATTTTGATTTCAAAAGATATTTTAAAGAAATGCAATGATTTCATTTGTGTATTCAATAAACACAAGATTTTATAATTGAGTAAAATATTCGCAATGCCTGGTGAGAGATTCGCCAAAAAATTGTATATACATATCATATTATTGATAAAATCTCCTTCCATTTTTCCTATATACCATGGAGATTCGCCCATTTATTATACATGTAAATTTAGGGGGGGTTCTTAAAATTTTCCCTGGCAGAGTCCTACTATGCAGGTTAACCAATACCAAACCATGTAGGGTGGCCAATACCTTCCCATGCAAGGTGGCCCATAATCCCCTAGGAATGTGGAACCGATTCCTCCTTCCTAGAACTCATACACCAGTTAGGGACAAGGGAACCAATATTTTTCTTTACTCGCACCTCAACAGAATAACTCGCCAAGGCAGGCTAATGTAGGCATTAATCTAGTGAAACCTGCGCTCGCTCAAAAACAAAAATTAGAGGAATATATGAAATCAACTAACCCACATAATGTTGCTAAGAAGAAACCAAAGGGAAAGCCAAAAGGAGAGCCTGGCTAAGGGGGAAATCAAGAACAACCTCCGTGGGCACTGCTTAGGGGAAACCCCATCCGGAACCCAAATAAAGGATTGACCAATAACCAACCACAAAGGAAAAACAAGAATATGAGTCTATGGACTAACCATGCTTGTGCTATTTGTGGTGAGTATGGTCATTACACCCATCACTGGCCTCAACTCCCTGAGTTGAAAATGATGAAAGAAAGTGGGGGGGAAAAACCAACAAACTGCAATGATGCAACATCGATTCCCCCACCAAGGAGTGGTAAATACCCAACAAGAACAATCCCAAAAAACTTCTAGATGGAGTTCCCAAAATTCCTCAAACCATGACATTTACATGGCAGGAGAAGATGTTCTCCTACAGATGCACAACTGAGAGTAGGAAACTCCACTAGAAACCAATCCTCCCACCTCGACTACTACAACACCTACAACACCTTTAAAAATCCCTAAATATGCCATGGATCCCATCCAAAATATGGTTAAAGGTCCTTTACGGTGAGCATGATATAACTCAAAGGCTTCCCACAACTACAACATAGTCGATGACTTAGCCCAAACACCTTCAACTATGTAAACATTGGAAGTTTTTGCAATCATGCCCAACCCAATGAAAAGCTTTACTTTCTGCATTAGGAGCAATCGATCATGTTGATTCTTGCGTAATGGTCTTTGACTTAGATAAACCTACCCCACATTTACCATCAACCGTCGTTTTTCAAATCCCAGTCTTAGTCTAGAATATCACCATCCATTGTGATAGTTGACGAAGGGGCATCCACATGTATAATGTCCAAATGAGTTTGGAAAAAAATTGGATCCCTTGAACTCAAACCTTTGGACATCACTCTCAAAGAATATGAAGGGCGCCCTTAAGTTCCCATAGGCTTATACCAAGAGTAAAACTAGCTAGAAAAATCATGCTAATAAACATCGAAGTATTGGATGCACAGTTGGATTACATTATCTTGTTGGGCCGAAGTTATATGTATGAAATGTCAGAAATAGCATCTTAAGTAATCAGGATAATGATGTTCCCCCAAGATGGGAGAATTATTACAATAGAACAAATATCATATTAGGAGAAGAAGACATTGTTAAACACATACATGGTAAACAAAAAAGATGAATGATAAACATGAGTGTGTCTTTATTATTGACAATGATATACATTTATAGTACATTCACATGACCTTTGGTTTCGTATTCCAAGGTCTCTTGGGCTTCCTTAGACTATTCAGCTTCCACACCAACCCTTAGAGGATTAGGTATCCAAAATTCCCTCCCTTAATTTGAAGGGGTAGGTATGGGTCCAAGAAGAGAGTTGTAATACAAAATGTGCAAAAATGCATGGCAACATTAGGCTGAATGTGCTCTATGAAATGTTGGTATAAGGGAGGTGGTTTAAGGATGACCACCAACACTTGAATGCTTAATGCAGTTCTCAGAACTCTTCCAAGTCTAGCATGAAGCTCAGGTCTTCTGCTAGAGGAAGTGCTCCTGATGTTTTGAAGAGGGAACACTTCAACCATGAAAGGGAGGTCTCAACTTGTGATTGTTTAAGGATGACCAACAACTCTAGAATGCTTAATGCAATTCCTGGAAATCTTCCAAAACTGGCAAGAATTTGAAGTCTTCTGCTAGAGGAAGTGTCCCCAATTCTTTGAAGAGGCATCACCAACTGAAGGCATGTTTAAGGGAATCTTTGTCTCTGGCTACAACTCTGAATCTGGTATGGAAGGTTGTGGCTCAGGCTTGTCTGATGTGGCTTTGAAGCTTGTAGATGACCATCATTTCCCCCATGTCAGATACAAGGCGAGATGATGGAGAAAAATCAACTACAAGACTATTCAATACTCTAGAACAAGTTCAAACATATCACTGAAATATCCTCTTGGCTGTTGATGCCCATTACCAAGAAGCGATCCATCCAAGATGAATCTTTGTTCTTGCAGGAGGTTTGTTTCTAAAGCATTTTCTTGAAGAATGACTGGCTTTATGACAATGCTTACATGGATGAAGATCAAAATAGTGATCTTTCATAGTGTTGGAATTTAACAACTTGTTGTGCTGATGTGGAAAAGGAGCAGAATATGGAAAAACTGAAGGTGGACTGTCATGAAGGAATCCAAAACTCTGAAATTGAATGGGGTTTGAGTAATATGGAATATGAAAGGAAACCTCCTTTTCATATCCAAGACATGTTCTGTGCTTTTTATGGACAAGCTCTTCCCAAGATCTAATGATGGGCTTGGGAAGTGCAAACTGAACTTCTGCATCTGCATGTACAACTGCTGCTTCATTGGGTACTAAATCTGAATGAACTTCAACAATATTGACTGGCTGTTGATGGGTGGCTATCTCAATGTTCTTAACAAAAACAGATTCAGAATGATGTCTATTTTGATGTAGCTCTTCTTACTGGAATTGAGATTCGTGCTGCAAAAAATCAATTTTCTCATGTGCATTTTGCAGACAAATTTTAATATCAGAAAGTGTGTCGGACCTAATTTTTACCATTCCATCAACAATGGAATGAATTAGGATATTTAACAACTCTAATGTAACATGAATTCTAGCCATTGTCTCAACAAAGAAATGAAGGCTCAACAATCCTAGTGGAGACTGTAGCAAGGCTAGACAATCCTCAATTATTGAAGATTTCAAAAATGAATAATATCAGCTGTGCATCAAACCATAATTGAATATATAATGCAGGCATAAATATCTCTTGAATCATTTAGTCATGCCACCCATAGAATTTCCTTCGTCATCGCACCAGAGGAGGAGCATGCACAACTATTTGAGGAGGACTGTGAACTGGCGTAGAGGTGTTGCACAAGGAGTGGGCGTTCCTCCTGGTATTTAAATGGAAGTGAATAAATATTTCTTATACATATGGGATAACACAATTGGAGGGGTTTTCTAGCATTAGTTTGAGAAATACGTTGTCCAATACCAGACTTTTAGAAAGTCTGTCCTTTAAATTCTGTAGAACTGTCACGTCTGACCAGAATTACAAATACCTTTAAATTAAGTTCCGTAGCTGATTTCCTTCAAAATTTACAGAACTTTCCTCCATATCCCTTCTGGAATCTCAGGAACACGAAAAGAATAAAAAGTACATTAAATTTTGTACTAAACGATTGCTTTTAAAATTCCAGAGTTGATTTCCACCAAAATTCACAGGACTATTTCTGAAACCTTAACACAAAATCCTCCGTCTACTGCAATGTTTTCGCCCCTAACATCACCAATAAAACAATATCCAAGTCAACTATACAGCATCTGGCCAAACTTACATCAAAATTTCTTGGTCGAATCCCGCCATCGATTTGAAAACGCTCCCGGAAGACACATTCTTGATGTTGTTGCAAAGGCTGATTTCAATCAATCTGCACTTCAACTTTCTTATAAATAAATCCTCTCACCTAGCCAAAGAAGTAATTTTGGTTATGATGCTACAAATGCCACCATTTATGGTCCTAATCACCCCGTCTTATATGTTAGTACAAGCTTAGGAAAACACTAAAATTCAGCTGCGTCCCCACCTTATAGAAATACACAAAATACCAGCCCTGTAGAAATGCTTATACCACTCAATCCACGTACCAACAATACAACTTCAACGAAGCAGTCATTCTATATAACCACTAGCAGTTGTAACGAGAAATTAAATTCATGGATTCCATTACCATATACCTGTGATGAATCCACCATGTTTCATTTGTTCCTTGCAACACATTTAATAATTGTTTCACATCCCATGGAGATGACAATGCATGGAAGTAGCTTTAAAGAATAATATCGGTCCCTCCAAGCTAGGTGGTTCTCGTATTGTCCCTAAATAGTTGTTATCAAAGGATGTTTTGCAAATTCGTGTCAAGAAATTGTAATAATTCGATCACTTACCTTCCTCATGGGGACACATGCATACAGTTTGCAGCATATGTGAGCCACATGAGCAACATATGGGAGATGATACCAGATTTCCCTTCACCTAGCTGTCGATGACGCTAATGTTGTGGTCAACTATCTGAACAACGCAGACAAAGAAGAATAGATCACCTCTGCTATCAATTCATCCCTCTCATCCATTCGATTCCACATAATCAATGGCCATGGCGAGTTCCAATCGTATCTCGACTCTCACAACCTCACTAAGGAATGATATCATACAATCATTGCGCCCTTGTTTGGTCATTTTCCAAAGCATAACATCTTACAAATATGAAACGTGCACAAAAATATAAGTTTGAGAACAAAGATGAGCAACTGTAGTGTCAAAATATTTTGCTGATTATGAAATGGGAGAAGATCTACCCAAAGATTATGCGGATTGGCAACTTCTAATGGATTCTAATGATCGCAGAAGAAGAGCTCTGTTAAAGAGCTCTGCAAAGCGGCGGTTGAAGGTGAGATACCAAACCAGTACCGCACCACAAATTTTAATTTGCACAATGCTTAGCTCCTTAGCTCCTTTGAATCTGTTACTTTTATTCTTCCAGGGCATAGCAACAGTCGCGGGCAATGAAGGCCCAAGGCAGTTTGATTATCGAGACCTTAAGATGTATGGCCGCCTCTTCCCTTTGGATTCCCGCCTTCTCTAATTCTCTCTGGCTAGGCCAGCAGATGACATTCCATCCCACCTCTACTCTTGTGAATCCTCAAACTGCTTTGCCTTGCTTTCGCTCCATCATTCCCAATATGTTGAAATTTTCTTCCACCACGACAACTACAAACTCTGTGAAGAGATGCTCAATGGAGGCTCAGACGGTTTTCTTTGCTGCCGGTAATCACTTCGATAAAGCTAAAGAGAGACTTGGGGCAAATGATGCTTGGACAATTCACTCTGGTAATAC
Organism: Pinus taeda; assembly: GCA_000404065.3. Taxonomy (NCBI): domain Eukaryota; kingdom Viridiplantae; phylum Streptophyta; class Pinopsida; order Pinales; family Pinaceae; genus Pinus; species Pinus taeda. Next base: position 84,869 of record APFE030618646.1, read on the forward strand.
TACATCTGTGGTGAAATGTGTTAGTGAACATAGTCATGATGAAAGGTCAAGGGTAAATGCCAATTTGTTTTCACATAGAAGTAGCTGCGAACATTAGCTAGTCCATACAAAGAAACAAAGAAAAATTCTCATCGAAAAACCTTGTGAGAGAAATCATTAGGTAAGATAGAGAATTTCATAATGGAAAATCTGCCAGAGGACAGTCCAAAATTCAACCGAATGCCCAATATTTTTAATCATCGCAACATGGAATAATATTTAATTAACAGAAAACTAGATTCAACGACAGGTTTTTATCAATGCATATGAGTTCATTCAATGCATAAGAAACATGGACTGTGTATGGGTTATAATTCAACAAGAACATACTATAGAAATAGAGAATCCGCTAAGCAGATGGGTAGTTATTACATAGGCAAAGGAGTTACAAGGGCAAAAAATATGTGACTAGCGACCCTAGATATGAGGGAAAAAACACTAGTTTGCTATTTCCGGACAATGGGCAGACATCATAGCTACAATTTAGTTGAGAAAATATTCATGAAATGTAGAACTTATGGTAGAACTGACCTACATAGAAAGGCCATAAAATAAGTGGCTCAAATATGAGTAGACTAGGATATTGCCCGCTTTGATACCATGTTAAACACATACATGGTAAACACAAAAGATGAATGATAAACATGAGTGTTTCTTTATTATTGACAATGATTTACATTTATAATACATTCACATGACCTTTAGTTTCGTATTCCAAGGTCTCTTGGAATTCCTTAGACTATTTAGCTTCCACACCAACCCTTAGAGGATTAGGTGTCCAACATACATTAACTGCACCTGATGGTGTGTTACCTTTTGTCACATATTCCTCTGAATTGGTCAACACTTACACTAAATTTGGCCTCGACCAATTTAAGCCATCAACACTCCTAAGGACCTTCCTAGGAGACCCACCTATGATAGAGGATATTTCTCTAGCCACAGGAGCACCGATGTGCATGATGAGTTCATCAACCACCCCTCAAATCAAGAACTAGTTTCAGATACCAACAACAATGTTGTTCTTGATCCTGCTTTCTTACCATTTGTTATCACATAAACACCCTTCTTATTCCGCCCACCTAGATTTGTATTACACCAAGTCATTGCAACGCTCTCGTTGCCCAATATGTCTCTAGAGATACCGGTTTGGTATCTGGCCCCTCAGGTCATGTCAGCAAGCTCATGTATTAATGCAAAAGGTGTCATTCTTATACCTCATTAAGATAACACCCCACAACAAGTGACACCTGCATTGACACCAACTGGTGCCAGAAAAAGGGACAAGAAAAAATGCAAGAAGATGGAGGATTCAAGCACTCCCTCCTCTAGGGTACCTCCACCTTGTGCTTTGTGTGAAGTAGTTGGGCACCTAGCCAATATGTGCCCTGATTTATATGAGCTCAAAACTCTTCTACAAGCCCCAAAAGAGCTAGTGAACCTTTCTTCCCTCGTTGGAGAAAAGAGAACACCCATGCATTATAAGGCATTGCACACCAACCATCCATGCACCATATGCACAAAATATGGGAATTACACTTATCATTGCCCTAAAATTGCTCGATATCGAGATGCATTAGGTGCAATAAACCAAGCCAATGCCCCATTACTACTAGTATATGATGGGTCTAAAATCTTTTTTACGTCATGAGGGAAGAATATTCTTGCTCCTATCCTCTTTTGGCCCTTCAAACTCCTACCATACTCAGAGGAAGCCTGAACCAGTGACACCCCAACATACCTACATGTGCACTTTATGCGACAAACCAGACCATTTGATAAACCAATGTCCCAAATTACATGCATTCAACTGATTGTATTGAGTTACCCATGTTTCCAAAAGTAACAGACCCAGGAACATATGTCACACTTGCCAGTTTGTGCAAGAAATAGTCACGTGTGACACTGCTCCCATCTTCCCCAATTCTACTCTTGCTAGGATTCATGCAATGACTCATCGTTGCGAATTATGATTTAGTTGGATCAGATACTAAATCATTGGATCACACCACACCACAAGGGAATAATGCATCTAGGTCCATCTTATTTGTGTTTGAGGGAAAAAGGCTGGCAATAGTTCAGCCAAGCCCCCATTAGCAAATATCCTCTCACCATCATCAATCTAGATAGGGAAAAAAGACCAAATGATCTCAGGCCGCCTAGACAAAAAGATCACCCCTCACATGTGCCCTATGTGATAGACCCAACCACCTGGTAAATCAATGCCATGAATTGGGAAAGATAAGAGGCATCTTTCACTTTTTAGTGCACATCCCAAAATCCATCTCCCAAACCAAGAGATAATCACACACTATTATTGTCACATAGGATCCCAAGCACATCATACATGGAATTGTCAATACCTTCCATGTTTTAGAGAAAGAAGAGAAACATGAGACCAACCCACACTAGGAAGTCCCCTCATGTTGATACTAAGATACAAAGGTTCCCAACACCTAAGATTTCCTGACGTCATGACCCCAATTAGGCATCATCATCTCACACTATGAATGATATTTATGGTCACACCATTTGTAACACCCTCCTCCCACATCTACCCAAGCAACCGACCAGCTAGGGTAAACATGCAATGATAGGGTACTATGATATGATTCAATCTCCTAAGTGACCTTAAGGAAATGAAATCAATGGAAACACAAAACACATACCTCCCTCAGGTGCTTCAAGATCCCCAGGAACTAATTCACTACTCCAAGTGCCCAACCGCTGAGTTAATATAGTATTTAGATGAATTAAACCCAAATTCACTCCCATGACAAGGCATGCATGTGACTGTAACCCTATAGTTGCTCTCACAGGCTTGCTTGCTAGAGACCATAACCCAATTTGTCTGTGCTATGCCAACGACTCCGGGATTTGAGCCAATGTTTTAGGCCCATAGCCCAGGTCATTGCCCATAATTGAACCATATCTTCAAATTAGTAAAATAACATGGAAATGATAGTACTAAAGGAAATACTTGTTCAAGACCTTGACTGGACCCCTACTAACCATGATAAGCATTTTGTCAAACACTTAGTATATATGAAACCTATAGGTTTAAATAACAAATATGAGCATAAGGGTCTCATACTTATCTAAGATTCGCTATGAAGCATTGTCTCCTTATCACATTAGCTGCCATTTCATCCTTTAGGTCATAGATACATTGATCATTCAATAACAAATAAGAACATGATGAGATTTGCACATGGTTGCTGTCATAAAACATGTAAATAACCAACATAATAGGGACACAAATATCAATGAAATCACAACCATATAAATCACATATAATCCATTATAATTATCATAGAGATACAAGGAGAATAACATTTCATTAATGATGTAAAATCCAAACCTGGGATGGGACTTCCATGTTCCACCCGACTGTAGAATGGTTGAGCCAAATATCTCTTTAGTCATTCACCCCTGTTCCATATTCCAAGCATGAATGTGGGATCTCTTAGAACACATCAATCAAAAACCATCCAGGGATTCTAAGGACCATCCACCTCAACCCATCAAATAGTGATTCCACCTCATGGTTGGACATCACCAAAACCATTATCTGGTTGGTCTCTATCCTAGCCTTCCAAGGCTCCAAATTGTTTTTTCCAAGTGGATCCTAAGAATAGTAACTCAACCCACGGTTACTGTCAAGCCCTAGAGCGTTTGTCCAACCAAGGCTCCAGGACTAGTAACTCAACCAACAACTACTGCCGGGCTTCGAGAGCATTTGTCCGACCAAGGTTTCTAGGACTAGTAACTCAACCTAACAAGGGATTCCAAAGTGTTTGTCCAACCAAGTCTTCTAGGACTAGTAACTCAACCCAAGTTATTACAAGGCCTCTAGAGAATTTGTCCAACCAAGGCTATGAGACTAGTAACTCAACCCAATCCATTACAGGGCTTCCATAGCGTTTGTCCAACCAAGGCTTCTAGGAACTAATAACTCAAGCCAAGCTAAGGAAACATGATAACTAACTAAAACAAACAAGGAAATGAACCCACAATCTCCATGACTATCCAGGAAATGGAAAGGTTAGGAAATCTACTGTCAATCCAGGAAATCCTCCATGCCAGTAACTGATCATGACCAAGAATCCCCATGCATATGCCATGCATGCAAAAACTAGTGAGGAAACATACATGCAACTCGATACCTACAAGGAAAACCTGTTGTAGCTGCTGATACCGATGCCCTCTTCCACTTTCATGCTCTTCGTTTTCCTTCTTACTCCAAAACTCCAAGTATGCCACACCCTCCAAGAGTGATCCAAGAAAACTCTAAGTATCCAAGAGTATGAGAGAGATAGAGAGAGAATAATTAGAGAGCTCCAAAACTAAACTGATCAAGTCTACCCATTGATCCTGAGAAGCCTTTTTACGAATGAGGCCTCTATTTTCTTCATTTTCCATTATTTTCCTTCAATTTCCTCTTCACATGCAACATGTGACCTTTCACCTTCCCTTTCTCCTAATTTCCTTTATTTTCCTAAATAAATGTGCCAAAAATGTTGTTTTTCCTTTCCAAAGCCTTAGCCATTTCCTTTTCCAATTTACTTATCCATAATAACTGAAGTGAACACTCGCTAGGATGTTTCCCCTACCATTCAACTTGGAATACGTGTTCCATCACAATGGCCTTATATATATATATATATATAGATAGATAGATATTTACATGGAATTTTCACTAGGGATGTTACAGAACTCTCCCCCTTGGGAAAACACCATCCTTGGTGTTCAATGACACCTATAACCAACAAGACTACTGAAAACAAAACATTCCCATGGAGCTTTATAACATAGCTCATTGCAACATTTATAATGACCACTGTTGAAACATGAAAAACATACCGTTTACTGGAGCTTTATAACACAACTCATTACGATATTTACAATAACCACATATACACATACACATTTGCTTCAACCAAAAAATAATCATACTGTCTATGGAGCTTTATAAATCTAGCTCGATACATTATTTACAATAATATACACATATACACATTTTCTCAACCAGCAAATAAAAAAATACAATGCCTGCATTTGCAACAAGGGAATCTAGAGACTCAAAACTCCAACCTCAAGTAATACCAAGATTCACATCCTTCCTAGGAAGTCCATAATCCACTGCCATAGTAAAACTGCATCCAATGTCCAGTGCTATAATCCTATGACACTTTTCCTCTTAGTGAACAGTTATCGACTCATTGTTCCAGGGCGCACTCCCAATGTACATATGATTCCATATGGAAATTCTAATGACTAAAACAAATCCATCCCCAATATTCCCTTCTCTACTACACAGTCCCTTAGCCAATCTGGTCAACCCCTTTCATGCAGTCACTCACCTTCCAAGTTCCGTTGGCAACCCCATCTCAGGTAGTCCATCCCTTGCCAAGGCTTCCTCGCATTGGAAGATACAAAAACCAAGGCATATCCCTACCTCAAAACCATCATACCGGCCATAGCATGCTCATGGAAATAAATGGATACTATTGGGTACCAGTATCCCACAATGACCTTATTCCTAAATGCTTTAATAGCATACTGTTGAATTTTCCAATTCCTTTTGTTGTTGCAAATTCTTGTAGTTGATTTCAATCACCCAACCGGGAATTTCATGCTTTCCTATATCAAGCACAGAACTTCGATTAGATTTAAAAATAAAATTGAAATAAATTCACATCATACCTCATTAGTATCTCGTCAATAGGGTACATTTGCAATCTTGTTCACGTCTTGTCACAACAAATAAAACTAACATATTTGACCAAATCAACATGTATAAACATATCTCATCAAGTTAGCTCAAAACATAACCATCATAGATCAAAATCATAAATCACATGAAATCATCATATACCAGAATCATAATTCACATGTAATCATCATATACTAGGATCATAAATCACATGCATAATAAAACTAAAATAATATATTGATACTTATCCTTTAATCAATCCTTACTTCTACCTTTGTTCTTATTTCGTACGAATTGGTTGCCACACCCAAAAAACACCCAGTGCCTTCTCCTCAACCAGGTGCACATATACATAGTGTGCATCACACACATATGACCACACACGACATACAAATCCATGCAATACATGCACCTACACCTGACATACAACACGTACACCTACACCCAATGTATACAATACAATACATATGCCTACATCCAATGCATAACATAGAGCATACACATGCACCTAGCATACAAAATAACACAATACATCTATACCTGATGTACAACACCACATAATACATGCACCTACACAATGCACATAGCTAGTACCAAATGCCCTCAACACAACATGTATGACATGCACTCAATACCACACGTGCACCAATACCATATGTACAACATGTACACAATACCACCTATACATCGTACCACCTTCACAACGTGTGCACAACATCACATGTACATGGCGCCACCAGCACAATGTGTACACAATGCCACATGTACACCACACCACTTGTACAACGTGTACACAATACCACACGTACATAGTACCACATGAACGACATGTACACAACACCACATGTACACAACGCCACATGCATGACATGTACACAACACCACCTGAACACATTTCGGCTTGTACAAGATGTACACAACACCACTTGTACAATCATGAACACCACACCTTATGTACAAGCACCACATGTACAACATGCATGCAACACCACACGTACATAGCACTGCATATCCAACATGTACATAGCATCATCTATACACAACACTGCATATCCAACACGCACATAGCACCATATGCATACAACACCGCATATCCATCATGCACAAAATACAATATGTACACAACACAATATATCCAACATGTACATAGCACCATATATACCCAGCACTGAATATGCAATATTCGTACAACACTATATGTACTAACACCTTGTTCATAATATTGCATAAACAACATGTACACACACTACATATGCACAATACTGTATGCACACAACAATCATATATGAAACATGTACAACATGTATGACATATGCACAACAGTAATACCACACATCCAAAAGCACACTACCTCTACCAAGAAAACTTGCTTCCAGTGTCTTATCCATGCTTGTCCTAACATGCTACATACCACATTTCTTTCATTTCACTGGTGTATCCCTTGGTATAACCTTTCCATAACATAGAAATAATATAATCACATAATATCAACTCATAACCACATGATACTAACCTCATATATTTGTCATGAATACTCTTCCTAATTGATTCCTCGTAAGATGTGGAACCTCTTCATGTCATTTTCTTGCGTAAGAAATCATTCCTTCACAAGAACGATTTGTGATGGCCCTGTTGGACAGTGACATAGATACATAGACACATACATAAATATACATAAAAATTAGCATAAAAAAATCATGATCCATGATGACCCTGTCAGATAACAACGTACATACATACATATATGCATATAATCATTAGCATAAAACAATGACGATCACACGATAAATACTAGATATCAAGGTCAAGGTTAAGATAACTTCCTTTATTCATGCACAACATTGAGAACCACTATTCCCAACTTAGTCAAGCCATTCGACATCAAAATTCCATTTACTTTACCCTTTCTGGTTTCCTTTCTTCTTCCTATGCTATCATTGTCCATTTACACCAATGGAGCCAACCAGTCCAACTGATTATCACAGTCTTACCCTCCGGTGCGCTTACTCACATAGAGAGCTTTATCTGAAGTTTACATTACCTTTCAGGTACCACACAACTCTCCCGAGCTTCAACAACTTTCCTCTTTCCCAAAAAATTCCCAAGACTCAAAACATAAAAGGCAAGACAAGAAACAACTAAGAAGAAAACCATGAAAGTCAATAACAATATGACACCACAACAAAGTGGCAAGGCATTGCACCAAACATAAACAAAACCAAAATCAAGCTCAACAATTCATAAAATATGAAAAGCACAAGACTGACAACAAACACCATGATTCAATCCCCATGGTTCCCAGGGAAAGCTCAACCTAAGCCTTCTTCATAATTTCATGGTAGTTTCCTTGCCATGCAATCCACTACATTATACTACCCTAAACACATAATTGTTACACCATTTTTAGTGTTATTACTAGTCCTTTGTGCAGTATTTTCGCTAGTACCTCTCATAGTGCCGAGACATGTCATATGTTACAAACATTTTGAAAACTTAGGATTCAACGTCAAACTCCTCATGAGGAAGAATTTTTTCCCCTCGGACACCACCTAGGGTACAAGAAATTCCTCCCACTCATTGTCAACTTGCCATTACGTAAATTATACCACCACCTAATTTTGACGACACACAACATCACATATGATTTATTTCCTTGTCCATAGGAACCATGATTCGTGTCGTCTTCTCATCATTTTTCGGTGTTAAGACTTCTAAACCCACCACACCAATGGTAATTTCACCGATGGTGCAACCTCATCCTATCTACACATTCTCATCTTCACTAGGTTCTACGACATCAACCATTGAATTATATTCTTGCTTGTCGACTAGCACAACTAGGTCTGGACCCAAACCTCAAGGCTCGACACAACCTAATTCAATGCTAGATAATATTTTTCATTCAGACAAAGATATTCTAGAAGCCATGACGAAACTTGAATTTCCATGGGACGCCATGCACCATCACTCGTACTTTCTACCTGAAAAAGCATTTGTACCTACTAATGCACCTAGCCTTGATATTTGTGTTGTAGAATCTAAAATATTTCCTACCTCCAGGGTAGGTAGGTTGGTTTAAGAATCCCATCCTAAGACTAGATGCATTTGAATAAGGGAACATGGAACCCATTTCACTTACCATTAAGGTCAACATTTCAAAAAACACCTGGCATATTTGAAGAGATCTCATTGGGAGTAGCTTGCTCCTAGAACAAGGTGGCCTCATACACTACCCTATTGCAATAATATAGGGATATCTTTGCATGGGCTTACTCTTAAATTCCCGACATCAGTGCCACGATTGTGGAACATCATATTGACACCTAGTGTGATGCCCATCCCGTTAGGCAAAATTTCATCTATCCTATTTCCTACACATCTTGGGTTTCTAACCTTGTACCCACCATTAAAAAACATGGCACCGTATGCATTTGTACTAATTTTTGAGGTCTAAAGAAAGCATATCCTAAGGAAAATTACCCTACGCCTTTCATCAATCAAGTTATCGACACTTGTGCAGAGCATTAGGCCCTATCCTTCATGAATGGGTTCTCTGGGTATACTCAGATTCATATTTGCCACATTGATCAATATAAAACAACCTTCACAACCCCATGAGACACATTTTCATATTGAGTGATGCCCTTTGGCCTTAAAAATGCTAGGTCCACCTTCTAGAAAGCCATGAATTATATCTTCCATGATCTGGCTCATCCCATTCTCACCTATTTTGATGACCTTACTGTATGATCCAAAAAGCATGATGACCATTTGGAGGACTCATATTTCAATGATGTCGACAATATAACCTATGCTTGAACCCTCTCAAGTGTGTCTTCTGCATTAATGCAAGACAACTACTAGGATTCATTGTTTCCCAACAAGGTATTAGAGTCGACCCACTCAAAGTCCAAGCCATTAAGGAAATTTCACCTCCAAAAACTTTGAAGAAACTCCAAATCTTGTATGGTAAGGCTAACTTCTTACGCCACTTTGTTCCTGACTATGAGACCTGTGCACAAGGCATCTTGTGCCTGCTTCATCAGGATATTCCTTTACACTGGGACCAGAAGGCACAAGATTAATTTGAAGCCCTAAAAGGCACATTGTCTCAGACACCTTTGATTAGCCCTCCTAACCATAACAAGGAATATACCCTTTACCTCTCAGCATTTGAAGTAGCCATCACTAGGGTGCTAGTCCAAGAAGGACTTGATAATAGAGAGCATGTAATCTACTATGTCAGTAAGAACCCTTCCGAGCATATATTGAAGTATGAGCCAACTGAAAAAACATCCTTAGCTCTTGCCCACTCAATATAGAAACTTTGACATTACATAATCTTATGAACCACCACTATAATAGAAAATATCAACCCTATGTGATAATTTCTCACTCGTCGTATGATGAACCACAAATAACCTCAATGGGTCATTCTTCTACAAGAGTTTGATGTTTAGTTTGACTCCCCCAAGAGCAAGAAGGCCCTTATCCTCATCGAGTTCATGATTGATCTCCCAACATAGATCTAAGGATTCCCTATTAATGATGCATTCCTCGATGAACATCTATTCTTAGTATTAACAGATGACCCATGGTACAATGACATCATCCTCTTTTTATGAACTCAGAAGTTCAAACCTCAACTTACTCGCGACGACCGGAGGTGCATATGCCACCACCCATGATACCTTCTTCTAGGGGATTTCCTCTATCGACGATGCATCGACACCATACTTCAATGATGCCTTACTGAAAAACAAGCCGAGCAAGTCATAAATTATTGCCACAATGGGGCCTGTGGCGGACACCTCTCAGGGATGGCCACTACTTAAAAAGTCCTTCGTGATGGTTATTTCTGGCCCACCCTTTTCCATGCATGTATTCAAGTAGTCAAGAGATGTGAGTAGAGCTAAAGATACACTCAAAAGGCACGAGCACCACTAGCTCCCCTGCATCGAGCCATTGTCACTGACCCCTTCTACAAATGGGGCATAGACTTTATGACCTGCAACCCCCCATCATCTGAAAACCATAAGTACATTGTGGTTTCCATAGACTATTTCACCAAATAAAAAGAGGCCATGCCCACATACAATAACACAACATAAACCGATGCATAATATTTCTTTAACCATGTTATAACATGGTTCGGTGTTCCCAAGGAGTTAGTATCCGATCATGGCAAACATTTTGAGAATGAAATTATATTTCAGGAGTTATCCCAATGCCTTGGTTTCTCTCACGAGTTTGCTTCCCCATACTACCCTCAGTTCAATGGTCAGGCAAAAGCTATCAACAAAGTCATCAAAATGATGTTGCAACGTATGGTGAATAACCATAAAAAAAAACTAGCACCACATGGTGTTTTCAACCCTGTGGGCATATCACATTGCATTCAAAGAATCTATAGGTTTCACGCCCTTCTAATTAGTCTATGGGGTCGAAACAATCCTCCCCATTGAGTGTGAGATCCCTACCTTGCAATCAACCATCAAACTTCTCACCGACACTTCACCTTTAGAACAAAGGTTGGTCTAGCTGGAACATGTTGACGAAAGTCAACGAGAATCTCTCCAGCATAATGAAGCACACAAAAAGCGTATGAAAGACACCTTTGATTGTAATGTCAACCTCCAGTCCTTTACTGTGGGGGAATTAGTCCTTCATTATGATGTTGCCAAAGAAGCGTTGGAACCAAGGAAATTCGAGACATTATGGAAGGGCCCTTACATTGTCATACATTGCCTCCTCAAGGGGGCATACATCTTAGCAGAGCCCAATGGGACTTGCCTCAAAGATCCCGTCATCAGGATTTATCTTAAAAAGTTTCATCCATAACATTGCAATTAGCCCTAGTATGAAAATTTATGTACCATGAATTATTTTTATGATGGCCAATTAATCATGGATGCACTTTGAAACCTTTCTTTAATCATGTGTCATAAATGGATCACGTTCTAGCCTATCACCACAGGTTCAGTGATGGTGCTTCTCGATGGTCGCAAAACCTCGCAGCAGTAGCTTAGGCCATAGACTCTCCCGACCACACACCATGTCTCACTAATGGACTATGTATTGGGTCAGAAACCGACAATCAAGATGAGTACGATGCTGTCATAGGCCTCTTGGCTGATGCCTTCCATATAGGTAAAATTCACTTGCATGTATTCCTTGATTTCTAGCTTGTTGTATCATAGTTGAATAAAACCTTCAAGGTTTGTGATCCATGCCTCTTTATAAAATATCTGCATGCACAAAGGTTAGCTCGAAGTTTTGATCATATCACATTTACACATATACCAAGAAATCAAAATCATATAGCTGACCGCATAGCTAATCAAATCCTAGAATGGCATGTATCACATATATATCACCATCAAGAAACATGAAGCATCAATAGAACATCCATCACATCAATGTAGAAATAAATCACATGTATAGAATCATATCATCAAGACACATCATCATAGCACAAAAAAATCACATGTCATATGTATATATATATATATGTATATATATGTATATGTATATGTATATGTATATGTATATATATATATATATCAAAAAATATGTATATGAGTACAAAAATGTATATACATCCACTGGCTCAAGGCCAGGAAAAATAGGTCATAAAAAATGGGAGCGTCCTCATAATGGGTGCTTTCCTTTGTACATACATCAAAAGTCTATCTATGGTTGTACCCCTGAACCTTTCACGTGACATCACCGTCTCAACCACCACCTCTACCAGTACAGCCCACCCCTCATCAAGCATCCCCCTCGTCAAGTTGTATGCAGGATCCCAGGTGTCCACATAATCCCTTAGCCACTCTTCTAAAGCCATTGATCGTGCCTCAATTGGCTTGGCATGCTCCCATAGTCTCGTCATCTCCTCATAAGCAGAGGAGATGGTCCCCTTTCTAGAGGGAACAACAATATCAAGCCTATGGTGTTGCACTGGCCTCTCAGGTCTCGCTTCCTCCCTAGCATCCCTCCGTCGCTGTGGTACAACAGGTGCACCAACCACACCCATGAGTCATGGATCATTGCCTACTAGGTAAGCCAATAGTTGTCCACAGGGCCCCACATCTGCAAGACATACATGGTATCAACATCCTACAAAAATATGCATCATAAATATACATGTAAAGAAGCACAAACATGTAGAAATAAAAAATCACATACCTTCTGGCCCCCAAGCATCACTAGGAGGAAGCCCCATATCTGTATCATCTGTGAAGTCCACTCCATGATACAGGTACTCAAGAATTATCTGAGGGTTGGACGTGAACTAACCCTCCACGCGGTTGTTCCAATAACAACTCAAAGCACTGCCGCCAGGGCGTGCCATCATTGGTGCCCACACCGCATTCAATGGTCCCTAGTAGGACCTGATGGCATCACTATAAAAGGTTGGAGCATCACGAACCTCTTATACATAATACTACATAAAATACTGGCATAGAAAAAGATCCACACTCCACCCTATTGTTCCTATGTTAGCTAGGATACCATCCCCTGATATAAAAAGCTGGCCCAGTCAACAAAGTGGTCCATTTGCAGGCTCTGTAGCACCACAATCTATGGCCCCAACACTTGGTGTAGAGATGATGACCTGATAAGTCATACAATCATCTCTAACATCACTCACTCAACAATATCTCTAATCAAGGTAGCGTGGATACACCCCTCATCATAAGGGTTAGACCTATAGTGGCCCTCTACCTCCACCCAACTATGAATATCCACGTGCCCAACAACCAAGGGATACGGAAATGCCTCCCCACGAGGCACCAATCTGGTTAAAAAAATAGATATCTATTGCAACAGTAATTGATAGATCACTTTGTCTAATGATAAATATCTGGCGATCCACATCCCAACATCAAATCAAGAAGCACAAGAACACATCATGTGACCTCAAAATAGGGTTATGAGGGAACTTCAAAAACCCTTAGCGTAGAAATGTCCTACTCATAGTGACATTCACTGCAAAAACTGCATGAAGTGACTCCAAATCTTGCTCTCACTACAACATACCCATCCTACCATCAAGGATGTCAAAATTAAAAAAATCAGCCTCCTAAGCTGCCAAAATTAACTGTAATTCAACTGCGCATTTTTTCCCATGACAAGTGTTTAGGATTCGTGTCTGTTATTTAAAAAAATGCGCTCTAACATGCTTTTGAGCCAAAAAACCATGGCGACCCCATATCTGGGGCTACACACCTACTCTCTAGGCATATGCATTGTCGCACACCTGTCCTTGACACAGGCATGCAGACGCTACAACATTGGGAGGTCAAGCTGTGATGTCACCGAAACAACGACGTCACTACTTTTCACCTTCCAGCCACACTTCTAGTACAACTATCAACCCATTACCCATGGATTCGCCACATGTATCCATGAAATACACATGGCTACCACACGACTAAAGCTCAGTCACCCGCTCAGTTGAATTTTTCCACCCTAAAAAAGGTTGTACCGGGAACCCTTGTACTACCTACCTAGCCTAGTATACCAAAATGAAAAAGTTGGGTTTATGAGTTCTACCTTGTCTCTCCCCGCGTGCTTCCTAGGTGCATAAGCTTCTCACAATGAAAAGAAACAACTCCAAGAAAATCTCTAGCCTCCCAAGATAGCAAATACAAATGAGGTGGCATAAGGCCCACTTTTCCCTATATATCAACATTTTTTACATTTTCCAAAGCCCAATACAGGAACTCATGACCTCCGTTTCTGGAACTGTGAGAGACATAAGGATTAGGACCAAATAATCTTCATGATGGTATCCTTCATTCCATTTCAACCCCAAAATCATTTTTTGGGCCTGTTGCATGCTTAGAACTTTACTTGAGGTGCATCTTCTCCTATTTTTTGATTCATCTCGCTTAGCCCATTTTTAGCTTACATATTTTTTTATCAAGATGTTTTCACTTAGGGTATTGGTCATTGAAGTCACCGGTATGTCAACTTCTCTTCGGAATCAACACCCTGGTATTCGTCGATAGGGAAGGTATCATTCATCACTCAACATGATAGGCTTCCTACCAAGATTTTCATATCTTGACATCATTCTTTGGAATGCACCATAGGGTCCATCATCTCGACCACATTTACCACCAACTCCCCTTGCACATGGTAAATGTCCATGCTGGTAGATAAAGCCTCCCCATTCATGGACTACCTCATGTTATAGACCCCACATCCTATTTGAAATCAATGACCATATATTCCGACCCAGGAGCCACCTTGCATATCTTGAGGATTAGCCTCATTCACATTTTCTTCACTTACTGCTAACCCACCCTACTCCCAGGCCACCTTACTCATTTGCGACAGATAAAGGTGAATGCTCTTTTGTGTTCTATATTGGGCCCATCATTCCTCCATACAAAATAAGCTCTTTTGCGTCACTTCTTCCACCTCATCAACCTAACACCGATACTAGCCAATGGGGTCACTGCCCTCCACAAATACATCATCATGTAGGTCATTGTTTTCATGGGGCACTTGTCTCTATGTACATACATCCCAACCCACCTTTACATTATTTTGGAAAGTGTACAACAGGAAAATGGTTCCCACCCATATTTTCATGCCTTGTACCTAATGACAATCCCTATTTGCCCTTGGTCAAAGCTTGCACAAGATCCAAATTAATTCACCCTCTTCATGCCAGACACAACATACTCACACTGACCCCAGATGTGCTATCTACTCTAAGGCCACTAGCCTCAAAAGAATTGTTTTAACTGTCGCCACTCACAGTATAGCTCCGACCTCAGCCAAGTTGTCCATATCCATTTGTATTGTCAAATTTCATTATCATGCCTTGTTGACCCACCCTATTACAATCTGTTTGACTACACATCTTGATTTCTTGACTCAACATTTTGGGCAGTTGATGCCTATTTCCCATCGACCTCAACTCCCATCTTACAGGATCGAGGCAGTACCTTGGATGCCCCCCCCTTTTTTTCAGGGACATCCTCAAGTGGCACAATGGGAATCATAATTTACCATTGATGTCATTGCCCCCCTTGACATTCGATACCAATATAATCTCTCATGTTAGGGTGGTATCATACTTCATGACTGTTGTAGTTCTCTCACTTAGTTGAAGACCCAGGCATCACTTAGAACCTCATCAGCAGTTCTTACATCTTGATGCGTGGGAGGTACCCATAGTTGAAGACCCATGCATTTATAAGCATCTCACTTGAGAAATGCTTCACCTTTTCTTGATGCATGGGGGCACCTGACTCTGTCTATGTGTCAGAAGCACCCTTGATGGCGTCAACAATTATCATCACCAACTACTAGCATGTCATCCATTCCAACGCTGACTCAACAAGAATATTTCCTATCTGATTGTAATAAATTGTCACTAGCCATCATAATGAGCATGGGACATGCGCATATCATATAAGAACTTTTTTCAGAGCATGGATATAATTTATCCTTTGCTAATTTTGTTTCTTTGCTCACCTTCGAAACAAGTTACTTTGTCTATCTAGAAGTTGATCAGACTCTCAGTCAGAAAATAAAACACAATGTATTTCAGCTATACGCTTGCTCCTAACCTCACACATCAGGGGCCAACTATTAACAAAATAAAATTGTACACATATTTGTACAATCCAAAAGACACCCAAAATCGTCCAACAGAATGCAAAAGTGAAGATTTTCCAGTTGAAGACATTATAAAGATAAAAAAATTCAATTTCTCCTAAGGTCCAAAGTATATGGATTTTAAAAATTGATGTCAGTGTGACTTTTTCTTCGATAGCTATGCTACGTGTGATATTTTCTTTGAAACCTACATGGTAGAAGGAATGGCCGACTCAACAATTCAAGACCACTTCCCACACTTGGAAGATGATTCCATAATAGGATTTTAATCAAGGACAATTGAATTCGTGCTACCCTGAAGATATGAATCCCTATGAAGCATAAAAAGTGATAGCTTGTAGGCTTGAATGTAAAAATACACAGAGGTATTTGAAATAGTAATTTATTAATATATATAAAATGTATAAATGATGAATGTTACAATGAGGACCTGCGTATATATAGCTAAGCATGTGTCCTTTCATGACTGGGCATGTCTTTTTGACATGCCTTTTCACTTAACTAATGACTTCTTAACATAATCACTACTTGATTACTTAATATTTATATTTATTTATTTTGTTATGAATTATATTCATAGCATAGCCCCTTCCTTCAAAAGCTTTGTTCTCAAAGCTTGTTGATGAAAGGACTTGATCTCTTATCTGCCACGAATTTCTTCTTTTAACTTGACCGCCAATAATTTCTTCATTTGACTGCGTCATTGGTAGCTCATCTTCTATGATTCGCTGGTAACTTTGATTTGAGTCCAGGGTTATCGATTTTCTTTATAAACTCTATTTTTATATATTGTTTAATAAATATTATTAATAAATATATATATATTTTAATTAATTAATTAAGCTTAGTTATTATATTATATCGTTTTTAAATGACAGTATAAATCATTTTTTTTTTAACGAACAGACAGGTTTGCTTTCAGGTCACATTGGTTGACCTTGGCCGTGACTCCCCATATCTTCCACATGTTAATACTGAGGCTTCTACTACATCCAATCGTGGCCTCATGGCTCCATGGGCCTCGTTCTTAAAAACCGTGGCCTGTGGCTCCAATGACGTAACTTGTGGTTCCTGATTTGAGTTGACCACTTATTCTTGCGTGGACCTGCACCATTTTTCTATAGCACTGAGCATAACCACAACACCCACGTCTAAAGTGTGTTCACCCACGAAGCCAGGAATGCATGGACCAATATATAATTCCTTTATATTGCTGCTAATTATTTCTTCTTCTTCTTCACTCGAATTGCTACTTGTGATGCCAATATGGATAAATTCATAATATAATGGAACTTATATGGATCATTCTCTAGCTGTTGTTTGGTATCATGCCACGTGAATTTCGAATTCCAAATAATTTGAGTTTTAATGATTACATCGCTCTGTGGGCGAAAATCATCAATAACTCTGATGACGATTACATTCTTCGGCAACGTAAATGTTAGGAGATAGTCTTTATCACTCTCCTCATTTTCACTTTCATCCATTCTAATGCGATCTGTGCTCTCTTGCTGGCACTGTTTGTCCAACTCACGTAGACCAACATTCTCTGTGAAATTCTGCAATTCCCTCATACTAAGATTCTACAATTCTATTATATTAGTAGTCACGCTGGACACCAAATTCTCAACATCTGCATCTTCGTTTTGGGGCCTTTCAATGGTTGTAATTGCCTCTGTTGAGCTTTCTAAAGAAGGACCATAAATAATAATCGCGTTTATTATTGCTTCAACGTCTCTCAAAATACCGAGAACTAGTTCATCAATTGCATTGCTTCTGTTACCTGCTTCCATTCTTTCCCAATGACCGAACTCAAATACTTCCTTAGAAGTAATAACAACAACTTCAGTGCCTGGCTGACAAAACTTAGTAGTGTAAAACAAGAGCAGTGGGGTATGAAGGGCATCTTTAAACACTACAAACCCTACATCAGTGAGGATGTTTATAACATTGAATGTTATAGAACGAGTGCATGTCTTGGCTAAACAATTGTGACCAATTCTCCACTTGCAACAACTAATAACACATGAAGTATAAAAGGATCGTTCTTCAGGAACTGAGCCTTGATAGGGTAGTGGCATAACAAAGGATGTGACTTCAAATTGCCAGTTTCCTTGTATTTTAATGTGTTTAGTGTATGCATATGCTTTGGATCACCATTAGGCATTCCAGGAATTAGCCCAAATTCATCCGATGACGAATTCGAAGAATTTCCAGGATTTGATATAGGCCTTACACGATACATATTTGAAGACATAGGGCCCTGAGGCATTGCTGAAGAAAAATCAACTGTCTCCATGGAGGTGAACCTTGAATCATGTAGAGCCCAACTACCTATACTCCTTCCCCTTCCTCTTCCTAAGAGAACATGAAGAAGGGAATTCTAGACATCAAACCTAGGAGCAAGTCCAACACGATATGTCTGACTTCCCTTCACCAATTTTTCAGCTCCCTTCACATTTAACCAAGCAAAGGGTCAAGAACCATAACGCTTGTTGTCAAACTTTGCAGATCCTTCTCTCTCTATTTGTAATGGGGTATATTCACTACAGTGATCTGAAAATTGTGCCTCACCTTCCTACAATGTCTGGCCATTATCTGCAAGCCTGCCTCACTTCTTGATAGGTCTTGTATCATCATCATTTTCATAGTCATCTCTGTTTTTAGGATCATAATCTGTATTTGACATAACCTTTCTTTTTAACATGTAAACCCACACTTTCCTGGAGTAGTCATCAATAAATGTTACATAATAGGATGCACCTCCATAAGGCACTATAGGGGATGGTCATGAAAGATAAAAATGGCTATAATCTGAAATTCCTTCACTATTATGACTACCAACTTCAAATTTATGTCTACATTATTTTCTATATACACAATACTTGCAAAAATTCAAATTCAAAGCTTTCAAATTAGGAAGTAATTTGTGATTCATTAGTATTTGAAGGCCCTTCTCGCTCATGTGACCCAATTGCTGATGCCACAAGTGAGTAACTTCTCTTATCTCCTAAGATACAATCATTGTATCATTGAATTGAGTACTTCCTTTAAGTATGTAAAGGTTTTTAATCTTCTCTACCTTCATAACACTTAGAGCACCCTTTGAAACGTTCAACACTCCACCTTGACCCGTGAATTTGTAACCATCCAAATCCAATACTCCCAAATAAATTAAATTCTTCAACTCAAGTACATATGTGACATCTGTTAATGTTCATATCATACCATCATACATTTTTATTCTAACATTTCCCACCCCAACATTATGATATGATACATTACTACCCAAAAGAACATAACTACCATCCACATCTTGATATGAAGTGAAATAGTTTCTTGGTCGATTCATGTGATGAGAAATGCCAAAATATAACAAACAATCTTCAAAATGTTGAGAAACATTGCAAATGGACAAAACTTCATCTATCATACCTAAATCAACTTGATTATGCTTCCTTCTTTGAGTTTTCATCGAAATCTTGTCTTTTCTAGTAGTCCTTCTTGCTATGCCTTATTTTGTTGCAGATTCAACATCTCACTTTACACTTTTTGCCTCTTGAATTTAATCTGGAAGTGCCTTTTGATTTCTCCCCTTTCTCCTTGGACCAACCTCTTGCTGCCATAACTTATGGCATGGAAGTTTAAATGCTATACTTCCTCCACACTTCTTCAAATAATAGAGCCCCCACAACCAAATTAAAAGCTAGAGAATTAATTATGCTCAAATTGACAAAATTGACAAAACGGTCCTAGGTATCGGGCAAGGAGCATAACAACATAATGGCTTTATCTTCTTCTTCAAATTTGAATTCCATACTGGCCAAATAGAAAATAAGAGTATTAAATGTACATTTATATGGTCTACAATCTTAGTTCTCTCCTTCTTTCGAAGGCTGTACAATTGCCTATTCAAGTAAATATTATTGGTTAAAGTCTTGTTCATGTATAAACTCTCCAATTTGCTCCACAGACCTGCTGCTGAGCTCTCTTCAACAATGCTGAAGATAATGTCATCCATTAGGCACAACCTGATGGTACTGAGAGCTTTGGCATCCAAGTCCTCCTAGTCCAAATTGGTCATGTCAACAAGTCTCTTTCTTGCCCCATCTAACACTTTATACAACCCTTGTTGCATTAGAAAATCCCATACTTCAGTTTCCATAACACCAAATTATTTTTGTCAGTGAATTTTTCCACCTCAAGCTTGGTTTTAGTCATTTTTTCCATTTTCCTCCAATATGGGCTCCTTTAACAGTAAAAAAAAAAACTATTACCCTGTTTACTTCACAAACTAATTTCTAGGTTCTTTCAAAGTTCTAATATGAATCCTTCAACTAGGGTTTAAAAAAAACATTCCCGCCCTTGTTTTGAGTTTTATAATTTTCTAAGTTTTCCACTTGGGTTTAAGAATTTTTTTGCTTCCCTTCTTCAAAAAATATGTACACCAATTTGTATTTCTTCTCAGAAAAACTCAAGAAAAATTAAACCACCATGCCTGGCTTCCTTTGCTTTTTGGTGACTTATAGGGTTCTCAACATCTCTTTTTGCACAACCTAATCTTGCCTTCTCCTCACAGCCACACCAATATGTTTCACTCAGCTTGCATTTTACCAACTTGGACAGTTATTTTTTCCCCCTCACTCGACCAATAAATAATGGCTAGTTATGCACACGAAAAATGGGCTTACTGTGATTTTATTTGAACCCTAGATCACCGAAACTTGTATGGGCTTTAAGAAAAAATGGTATAGTCCCTGAATATGATAATGACGACTATAACATACCTATTGGACTGTGATTGGATTGCGCCCAATCTTTCTTAGGCCCTTCCTTGGTAGCTTTCTAATGTCTTCCACACTGTAATTGGATCATTTCAACAACTAGCTACGAACTCTGATCACAGGAAACGAATGAAAGACAACTATGTCTTCTGACATTATTCCCTTAATGTAGAAAACTAGATGGTGATTTCTTACCAATCTTCTTCACAACGAACTAGGCAATGTCTCAGATGGCCATTGCTAATTTTTTTTCTCCCATTCGCCTTCACAACATCAGATTTCTTCCACAGGTTGAATTTTTCCCTTTACGCTCTTTTTGATCTTGTAGATTTAATTTAATTTAGCAAGAAGAAAAATGCACAAGGAAGAACGAAATTGAAATTATAAACATAGACACATGATATAAGTGGTAAAACCCTAACAATGTGTCAATGAAACCTCCATGGGGCAAGGCATTGGAATACTTTTATTAATCAAGGTCAAACAATGACTCTCCAATGCATTTTGCCTTTCAGGATACAATATATTAATCAATGGGTACCATCATGAACTGCGTATTGTTATACAACCGCGTGATTGATAAAACAAAATTTACTAAGGTAAAAATTACACTTACATAATTCTTTAATTGTTTTCTTTTTTAAAACCCTACCTTTAAAATATAAAGCTTTAAGACAACATAATATTAAAGAATGCCAAAATATTGAATGATAATATTAATTGTGTGCGGGGGGAGCGATGAGAAAGAGCCGCACTGGTAAGGAACCTTAGGGTTTTGCAGCGTGTCGGCGCACCAGAGAAGCACTCGGGAAGATCGAAGCTTAGCGAAGGAGCAGGAGCCCTTATTTAGCCTGGTAAGAAGCCGCGTGGGGGAAAATAGAAAGAGGAGAACAGTTTCGATCGCCCAATTCTGAAGGCGGCCATGGAAGGCTTTCCGGGGAGGGGAGAGATCCCCTCCTTTAAAAATGTGGTTTCCGAGGAATCCAGCGGCAGAAGCAGATCAGAACCACAGATGGACAATGGCAAAGATACCCCGGTCATGGGCAGTCAATGGCAAGCAAAAATGGGAGGTAGATGCCTTCCCAGGGCTCAGAAACGACCAAGGTATGTGATCCCAAACAATAAACTGGAAGATTACCACTCTTATATGAAAGACCATGCTTTAATCTGTAAGTTTATAGGTTTCTGGCCCTCTGAGAGAGATTTGGTAAAATGGATTCAATTAAGATGGAAACCAAAAGGGCATATTGACCTGAAACTGGGAGCCAAGGGTTTCTTACAGTCATTTTCGTAAATCTGGAGGATAAGGAAAGAATCTTCGAAGAGGGACCATATTTCATGAATAACGCGGGGCTATTCATGAGACACTGGGAGGAGAGGTACAACCCAGATGCAGAAAAACTGCTTGCTGCTCCCGTATGGGTCCGGCTGTTTGGATTACCATCAAAATTTTGGAACCCTGAGATTTTAGAAGGAATCGGAAACACAATAGGGGCTTTTGTAAAAGTTGCTGAAACAACCAAAAGGGGAAAATTTACATCCTACGCAAGGATCTGCGTATATATGAATATAGCAGAACCGTTGCCTGAATTTGTGGAAGTGGAGTATCATGATGAGATTTGGCAGCAGCCATTAGACTACGAGCACATTCCCTTCAGATGCCGTAAATGCCATGAATACGGTCACCTGTACAGGGAATGCCCACAGAACAAGGAAGGAGAGCTTAAAAGAATAATAGAAGAAGAGCAAAGAAAAACGGCAGCAAACGAGACAACAGAAAGGGGCTTTAGGGAAGTCCATAGGAGGCAGAAACCACGCTTCGAGGATAAGAAAGAGCAAACCAAAGGAAAAAACATCCGAGTGGAAAATCAAAACAAATACCAAGCCCTCCAAGACGAGGAAGAGGAGACTAAAGAAAGCAAACAGGAAGAGCCGGCTATGGAAACTGTCCCGATGGAAATCACAGCGGATACCCTAGGCAAAACCAGCAGTCAAACTAAAGGAGCTGAAGTTGAAATGGGCGAAGTACAGGAAACAACAGAAGAACAACTCACACAAGGGTCAGACAAGAGGAAAGAGAATGGGACTGAAGAAGAGAGGATAATGAAAAAACTATTGCAAGAATGGAGAAACTTAGATGAGAGATTCATCCCTGAAATCCAGAAGCAGCAATACAAGGAGGCCTTTCAAAAGTTCAAGGAGAAGAAAGGGGGATTGATGGAGACCGGATCGGAGCAATCAGAAGCGACAGGATCTCAAAGCGTAGGAATGGATGGACATGGCAAAGGAGGAAGGAAAAGAGGGAGGAAACCCTTGATTGAGACGATCCAGGCAGTAGGGGAAACTCTTGTCAATTCTGGAAAAGTGATACCTCTGTCCGAGGTATTTTAACACCCCCCCAAAAAGTTTTAAATGATTATCACAAGCTGGAACATAAGGGGACTTAACAGCAAGGGAAAGCAGAGGTATCTGAAGGAGAGACTGAAGAAAGATAAACCAAGTGTAATGTTGATCCAGGAAACTAAAATGAATCAGCAGCAGATACAGGAAATTTTGGAAAAATCTAAATCAAAGTTCGAAGTCATGGCCCAGGACGTGGAAGGGACAGCTGGTGGATTAGCAATATTATGGAACCCAGAGGAGGTCATTTTCGAAAATTGGATCAGCCTCCCTAGAATCCTTTCTGGGGTATGTAGGATAGTAGGAACGAGGGAAAGAATCCTCATTTCTGGAGTGTATGGCCCTCACCTTCCCAGGGGTCGAAAAGAGTTCATGAGAAATATTCAAGCAGTAAGGAAAATAATCCCGGATGATTTATGGATCATTGGTGGAGATTTCAATCCGATTTGGGATTTAGGAGAGAAACGAGGGGGCATCAGGAGACAGGATCCAAGCATGGACGACTTCAATGAGCTCATAACAAATCTAAGACTAGTGGACATTCCAACTTCAAACGGGGTGTTCACATGGAATAATAGGAGAGGTGGCAGGAATCAGATCGCATCAAAGCTGGATAGATTTCTCCTAGCGGAGCAAGTTCTAAATAGGGATGTTTTCATAGAGGCCAAAATCCTCCTAGGCTTAGGTTCTGACCACTGGCCGATATGTTTAGAAATTGACATTAAAAAAATCAAAAGCAAGAAACCTTTCCGATTTGAGTCTTTCTGGCTCAGAAATCCGGATTTCCTTCATAAAATAGAAGAATGGTGGACTCAAAGTCAAGTCAGAGGACAATGCAAAATGCATTCTTTCCAATTAAGGCTTAAGGAAATAAAAAACAGAATTAGAAAATGGAATAAGGAGGTATTTGGGAATATTTTTGAGGACAAACAAAATCTTGAAAAGGCAATGGAAGAGGTCCAACAGAAAATCATCTTGGAGGGAAGAGATGAAGAAAGGAGCAAGGAGGAGGGCAGAATAATAAGCTAGCTGGAGGAAAGGAGAAAACAGGAGGATATCCTATGGAAACATAAGTCAAGAATAAATTGGCTTCGGGAAGGCGAGAGAAATACTAAATTTTTTCATCAAGCAATGATTCAGCACAGGCAGCGAAACCGGATTTTCTCAATTAAAAATGAAGCAGGAGAGAGAGTAATAGAACAGGACGAGATAGAGCAAGTGCTAGTTGATCACCATAAAGGGATCCTCACTGAATCCCAGGATGAAAGAGGGGAAGCAATAAAACAAATATGTAAGGAAATCCCAAAAATGATCACAGATGAACAGAACAAAGGCCTTATGCGCACAGCAACACTAGCAGAGGTTGAAGAGGTGGTTATGAACATGAAAAGAGGAAAAGCACCGGGACCGGATGGCTTTACAGTTGAATTTTATCAAGCTGGGTGGAAGTTTCTAGGGAAGGACATCCTGGAAGTTGTTGAAGAATCCTGGTTAAAGAACAGAATGTGGTCAGGTATTAACTCTACTTTCTTAACTTTGGTTCCTAAAACTAATAATACTGAGGAAGCTCAGGGTTTTCAACCTATAGCCCTGTGCAACGTTATTTATAAAGTAATTGCCTCCCTGGTAGCTAAGAGATTAAAACCGCTCTTACCAAGCATCATCTCCCCTGAACAAATGGGTTTTGTTGAAGGAAGGCAAATCTTAGATGGTTTAGTGGTGGCCCAAGAGGTGATTCACTCCCTCAATCACAGCAAGCGGAAAGGAATGATGATCAAGCTAGATCTCTCAAAGGCGTATGATCGCCTGAACTGGAGATATCTCTGTGCGGTGCTGGAAGCATATGGTTTCGAAAAGCGCTGGATTGAATGGATATTCAGCATGGTCTCCACCCTAATTTTCTCAATCTTGGTTAATGGTTTGCCAACAAAGACCTTTAACGCATCAAGGGGTATAAGGCAAGGTGACCCATTATCACCCTTCCTCTTTATTCTGGCAGCAGATGGACTCGGGAGAATTATAAAAAGAGAATCTCGGAGAAATAAGATCAGAGGTCTAAAGCTTTGGGGAAACAATTTAGCAATCACTCATCAACAATTTGTTGATGATATTATGCTTTTCGGAGAAGTCAGTCTCAGGGAAGTCAGGAAAATCAAGGAAGTCTTGGATGTCTTCACGGACGCCTCTAGCATGGAGATTAATAAGGAGAAATCGTGCACTTTCATTTTTAACACCCCGGAGGCAATCAAGACCCACCTCACCAGAACCTTGGGTTTCAAGCAAGGGGAATTACCTAAGAAATATTTAGGCAATCAACTGGACATACATCCAACACGCATGAAGAACTGGCAGGAAGTCATCGATAAAATTAAAAAAGCGATTATCAAACTGGTCGTTCAGATCTCTGAACATCGCCAGTCGCTTAGTCCTTCTAAAGTCTGTTCTCCAATCAATACCAGTGTATACCCTGTCTATAAGAGCTGTCTCGAAAGGCGTTTGTGCAAAACTAAGGGAGATTTTCGGTAAGTTTGTCTGGGGAGGTCCAACTCAACAGAGGAAATGGGCCCTCATTTCTTGGGCAAATCTGATCCAAAGAAAGGAAGAGGGAGGTCTGGGGGTGAGGGACCCTGAAATTTTAAATAAAGTCTTAGGGGCAAAACTATGGTGGAGATGGCTGCAAGGCGGGACAGATGTATGGAAGAAAATTTGGGAATACAAATATAATATGCCGGAACAAACAGATGGAAAATTGAGAATTGAGAATACCCCAAATGGGTCCTCAATTTGGAATTTAGTGAGCCATAATAGAGATCTGATCAATCAATATGCTTTCTGGGAGATCCGGGGGGGAGAGAAAGCAAAATTCTGGGAAGATGGATGGCAGCAAAAAGGAAAGATGAAAGAAATACAAACTCTTCAAGACCTACAACAGAGAGCCCAAATGATAGGGATGGACAATGTAAAGGACTATTGGGTGGAAGGAGAAAACAGGGAGATATGGAGAAAATGGAAAAAACCAGGAGAATGGACAGAAAATATAAACTTGGAGACAGAGGAAATTTTCCTTAAAGAAATGGATCTCAGAAAGATAAGAAACAGGACTGGGGAGGATATCCTAAGATGGGGCAGAACAATGAAAGGGACTTTCACAGTAAAGGAAGCCTACTTCCTGACAACAAGGAAAAATCAAGATGAAGAAGATCAAGACTGGAAGAGGATTTGGGAAGGAAAGTGGTGGCCAAAAGTCACAATCTTTGCCTGGTTGGTTAGCAAAAGGAAGATATTAACCTGGGATAAAATTATCAAAAGGGGTTTCCAAGGCCCGTCAAGATGTAGCCTCTGTAACAGGGAAGCTGAAAATCAAGAACATCTCCTAAACAAGTGCCCTTATGCTGAAAGCATATGGGAAAAGATTAGACTCCTATTTGGTAGAACAATGAGAGACCCGACTAATATCCGAAAGACCATTGGTCAATGGGGACTAGGACAATTCCACAACAAAGTGGTCAGAAGAATATGGAGTCTAGCGGTTGGCTTTGTGATCTGGTTTATATGGAAGGAACGCAACAAAAGAATCTTCAGGGGGCAAAATAGTAGACCAGAAAAGGTTTGGGAAGAGATAAGTCAAGCAATTAAAGAAACTGTGCTTTCAGAAAATTGGGATGAGGAGGATTGGAAGATGGATCAAAATGAAGGAAGAGTAGCCTCTATGTTGAATTTAGAATTTAGTATGCTATACCCGAGAAAAGAAAGGAAAAGAAATCCCCAGTTTCAAAGCCCCAATCAATTTAGCTTCCCTGAGATTCATGCTATAAAACTGAACTTCGATGGAGCCTCGAAAGGCAATCCAGGCCCGGCAGGTCTTGGAGGCGTATTCCGGGATGGAAAAGGAAAAACCAGATGGGTGTTTGCTGAATGGGTGGGAGAGATGACGAACAATGAAACTGAACTTTGGGCTGTTCATGAGGGCCTGAGAATAGCTGTTCGAAATAGGTACCTGAACCTGGAAATTGAAGGGGATTCGCAAATCACGATCGAGATGCTGCGGAAACTCAAGGACGGGCAGAGATGGGATAAAGTAGCCAAAAGCTGGCGGATAGCAGCCATCATAAAAGACATTGGGGAACTGTTGAACAAGATTGAGTACAAGACCATCAATCACGTTCGACGAAATGGAAACAAGGCTGCAGATTTCCTAGCAAATTGGGGGAGCAAAGTAGCAGATAGTAAATTGGACAGAAGCTGGCCATCCCTAGAGAATGATCTCAACTGGGACGGCCTCAAAACAATTTTAAACCAGGATCATGATGAAGTTGCATTGGACAATACAAGAGGAAACTGACCGCCCGATCGGGCTGGATGAGCTGGCGAGGAGGGCAATTATGAATTGGCGGCGCATGAAACAGGTCACAGCAATTGAAGATCAAGGCATAATTGCCATAGGCAAGTGGAGCGGCCGGCAGAGTAATGGAGCAGGTTATCTGATCACTGGAAGGGACGGAAGGACGACGAGGGGAACAGTTCATAATGCTACGGGCCTCAGGCTTCACCACCAGCATAACTTTGTTAATGATATCGCTGATCAGAGGAGATTTAAGAATGAAGGGCGGCGACGGGATCAATGCCGAGAGGAGAGCAAGAAACCTGAAGTCAGGAACCCAGAGCGTCGTTGCAGCTTGGACGATTTCGTAAAGGAAGCGGGAGGAGATAATTGCAGAGGGAGAAGGAATATGGAGGCGGAGGGAAGCGGGAGTGGGAGAAGATGGTTGTGCAGCGGGGGCCCTGAAGACCAGAACAAGCTCGCAGCAGATAAGAAAGGCAAGCGAAAGGTGGAGGATGAAGTGCAGCCGAAAATACAGGTTTTTGAGATATCAGAAGAGGAGAGCGAGGAGCAGGAGGAAAACCAGGAAGAGGATGCGTGGAAAGCCCGGTGAAAAGTTTACCAGCCGATGATATCGATGCTGCAGAAGATGGCCCAGCTCGGTCTGCAGGAAGGGGCAAGGGAGGATCTCGCGGCAGTGGCAGAGGAGGAAAGGGACGCAGGGGCCGAGGTGGTCGTCGGAGAAAGGATATGGTGGAGAGGAGAGGACGGAGGGGGCGTCAATGCAGCCCAAGCCTGGAGGAGGAAGCAGAGCCTGCTGCGGGAGATGGGAGGCGGCGGACACGGCAAACTATTGGAAACAGAGTTAGAATAGCTGAGCAGGAGTATAGGGAGAAATCCAATCCCAAGATCAGGAGAATTATGGAGCATTGGGAAGAAGAAGCCATCCAGGCTCAATCTGAAGAAGAGATGGAAGAATGGATTGCTCTCATGCCTGACCCTAGTCATACCAGAGGCAGAATGACCCTTTACAAGCAGTCCCTTCACTTGTACTGGGTCATGAAAAGGCTCATGGCAAAAGCCTTGGAACAGGTGGCCATGGAGATGGCTGAGATGGTACAGAGCATCCCAAATGTGAAAAAAGAACTGAAGAACATAGTCATAACCCTGCTTATGCAAGATAAAAGACTGGAGGACCTGCATCAACAACTGAAGGCAAGTGGAGTGCTGGTGAAGAAGGAAAACGCTCAGCAAGCTGAGCCTGAAAAGCAATGATCAAAGGCATGTTTTGCTATGTTTTGGGATCTGTTTCGTTTTTACTCTACTGTAGGCATGAAAATTTTGTTGTTTTTATAAATAGGAAGCAGTATATAGGCAGAAATAGGGAAATAGATAATGGATATGAAGCAAGGAATGAACAGTTGAAAACATTATATTTTTGGTTTGCTGTGAAAAACTTTGGGTGGTCAAGATATCCGGTTTCCCTTTGGGGCGGGGTGAGACCACCCTGATGTTGTAAATATTCTTTTATGTTAATAGAAAATGGACCTACCCAGCTTACAAAAAAAAAAAAGATAATATTAATTGTGTGCTTACCTTGATATAAAATGTGTAAAAAATTTAGAAACATCCACATATCCGAAAAGCCCAAGTACATTCATCCATGCTCAATGTGAAGTTCACAGTGTTTCTTTTAAAATAAAAATAAAATATTCTTTAAATTAAAAAATATTGTTGACTATAATCAAAATAAAAAACAAATTTATTAAGTTTACTTAAAAGTATTATAAAATGTAGTGCCACTCTTGCTTTATTGGTTGTTACTATGACAACCCATTGGTTGTTGATATGAAAACCCAATACTAAGGAGATACGGTAAAAATATTTCACTCTCTCTTATTTATAGATAAATATTTCCATATCCATATGAAAAAAGATAATTTTCTTTCAAATTTGAGAAACAAATAATTAAAACAAAAAACAAATAAAGTTGATATTATTTATATTTTTATATTTCAATTGGATATGCAAATAAACCATTTTGATATACATGTTAACTAATTTATTTTAATATCAACTTTAGAAAAAACACGAACATATATGTATACATGAGCACAATATAATATTTCAATGTGCAAAGAAAGTAAGTAATTGAAAATAATTGGGAAATGTATAATTAATTCAATTTAGTATGTGACATTTAAAAAATATTAATAATAATTACAAAATTCAACGGGCATATTAATTTAGTAATATTATTTTACATTTTAACCTTTAATTAATTTGGAATGGTGCAAATATTTCGAATGAGTTAAATTTGTTCATGCATTCAAAAATGATATATATATATATGATTCATCTTAATCAAGAGTTGCAATTTTTTAAGTTGTGCATTATAAAAAATGGTTTATACCTTAAATGATTTGATATTTCTAGGCTCTTGCAAGATTCCCAATTAAAATAAATCTATTTTAATTATTAAAACAATTATATGAAGTGAGACTACATCCAGTATATTATTTAATGGAAAATTAAACCTTCAAAAAAAATATCTAAATATAAAAATATATTTAAAAATAAACTTTTTTTTCAACAAACTCATTATTTCAGCAAATTTGTTTTAAACGAAATTGGTCGTTTTCATGGAACCTCTTTATGTATGCACCTTCACAGCATATCACTTTCTACATATCGAAATCGCTTCCACTTTCGAAATATTCCCATCACATATCCACTTTAAAGATACCCAAATTAGAAGTCAAAAAACTACAATAAAAATGTAATTATTCAAGGAACATTAATACTTTTATATAGTGCTTTCAAGATGCAATTAAACCAATTATTTATACTCCATCAAGACTTTTAAAAACCATTATTTATATATGGACCATGAAGACTTTAAGGCAATACGCCATGAAGACTTTTAAAACAATTATTTATATATACAACATGAAGACTTTTAGAGTGTGTTATACCAACTATTATTATTATAATTTAATTGATAATTAATATAAGTATTATTAATTAATATTTATAAATGGAGATGGTTGTATTATTATTATTATTTAAGTGAAATCACATTATTTAAATTAATTTATAAAAGATTAAATATCTTTTACCATTGAGAAAAATAAATTCTTAATCAAAATAAAATTAGTATTATTTTAAAATTTTAAATAATTTTATATAACATTAAAGTTATATACTTTTAATCAATATTAATATTTTTTCCATTTATATATCATTTCTACATAAATTTTTGATAAAATTCTTTATTTAAATAATTAATAAATTTAAGATATATATTATTTATGAAATTTATAAAATCATTTTTTTATTAAATATATAGAATAACATAACCACATTAATAAATGTGGTTAATATAAAATTTTATTTTATTTTCACTTTTATAGTAATTTCATATTATATTGATGATCCATTAAGACCAATATGGTCCACTGAACCTTAAGAAAAAAACGGCAATTGAAATTATTTAAAATTTTATTTATGTGATAAAAGAAAGTCAATGTAGTTTTCCAAACTCAACAAATAAATATTAAAAAATAAACATGAATCTAAAAATGCAAAATAATTAATATTTGAAATTCCGTATTAATATAATAAAAAAATTACAATACTTTAAAAATTTTCATTTATAATATATATATATATATATATATATATATATATATATATATATATATATATATTTGCAATACTGATTTTTCTAGCTTTTATGATGTCAAAATTACAGTAAGCTTGGAAAGTTTCTCTCCAAGTTTTTTGAGCTTAAGAATACAATCTTAAATCAAACTAAATAAATTAGGTTTTTTAAGTCGGATAAACCAAAATTTGATCTAACCACCATTATCAATATATATATATATATATTATATATATATATATATATATTATATTATATATTATTATTATATATTTTATAGCTTAATATAAATTAAACCTAAATGGGAAAAACCGAAAAGAAAAAAACACCATCACATATAAAATTATTGAAGAATCCCACACCAAACACTGAAATCTGAAATCTTGAAGGCTTGGAACCGTTCAGCTATGAACGTTCCCTCAACCACAAGACAGTACCCGAGAGGATAGATCTTTTTATCAGAGCTTTTATGATCAAACATATTATTAAGTCCAGGTTATTAAATCGAGTCAAAAATAGACGTCCCTTGCTGTTTGAGAAATTGAATTAACATGGAAAAAATATTTTATTACTTTGAAATGTATGATTTTTTAAAATAAGTGTTTTTAAGTTTTTTTTTTGGATTTTCCTATTTTCAAATTTACATGTTTATTATTCACCTCGCAACCTGTGGAAGGTAACACAAGTTTTATTAAAAATTATGGAGGTTTAGAATTTAATAATTCAAAAATATTTTTAAGTAATTGAGTCTAGAGACTTATTTTACAGCTCACTATAATATGTATAGTTGACATTTTGCTAGGTTAAAATAAAATTTTAGAATACTCTAAAAATAAAAAAATAAATAATTATACAAAACATTTAAATAATGTCCCTTTATAAAAAATTTACACGTGAAAAATTGGATCTCTCTACGTTTTCATGTTAGATGGGTATTTAAAATAAATTTATGCTAATTTTAATTTAATTTTGGATAATTTATTTAACCTTATTTTCAATCTATTTGACAATATTCTTAATCTATACACAATTTGATGAATGAAATAAAAAATTTAGAAAACATTACTTTTGGGAAATAGAGATAATTGAAATTGAAATTAATGCGTAAATATATTTGGATTTTCTGGGGTCAGAATTTTCTGGAAAAATTTGAGGTGAAATCTTGATTTGTGTTATTTAAAGTAGCTTTTTGAGTGTATATATGGAAAACCTCTAGGGCACTTTGATTGCACAGTATTACCCATCAAGCCTGTGATTTCAATAAATTCCTGCCAGATTTTAGAGAAATTTAACCGGAAAAACCACCATAAAAGTTTCCAAAAATCACACTAAAAAAATTCCTTAATATATTAGCTGGAAGTTGAAAATGAAATAGAATAAAGCCGAAATTCTGTATAATTTTATTCCTTAAGAAGTTGAAGGGTGTTACTAATCCACCATGCACATAATATTCAAATTTCAGCCGTTTATTTTTGTACAGCTCACTATCTTTTTCTTCTACTGTTACATCTTTACCACTGATAACTTATTTTGAGAGGCACGCCTTCAGAGATATCGTCGGTGTCTTGGATGTGAGGGTTGTCGATGAGAATGAAGAGGGCGTTACATTTCTCACTGATTGTCTGCAGAGTTTCTCCTTCCCCAACCATGTATATCTCCTCGCACGGCCGTTCCTCAACCATTGGTCTGGCTGTAGAAAGAGCTGCCATAAACAATATGGCAAACCAGAAGGAGAAATTCAAAGACAGCGATCTATTATTTGCAGCTGCTGCCATGAAAAGAATGAAGGATATAGAGATGATATAGAAAGTAGAACTTCAATCCCTCTGCAAATCAGTTGCAGAGGAACAATGAGTGGGCAAGAATATTTGTAGGCAGATACGACGATGAGGATGAATATGGGGTGAGTGGGGGGTCAGAGTGAGATGCTGTGTCAGCGCAGGAGGTCAGTGAGTGGACGAGGAGGGGATGCCATGGATGTAACGTCGTGCACACATTTTCGCCACCCACTGAGAATGGTGTCATGTCTGATGTAACAGTCATGGCTTTATAGGAGTGATCTTTTGATCTTTTATAGGGACAAATCTAATTTCATTTCAGATTTTCTAAAGTAGGGAGAGCTACTGAAAGCTGATTTCGTTTCAGATTGGATAATGGGTGTGGAGAATGGACAAAAGTAAGGATGGAGAGTAACACAACTAGATTCACCGAATATGGTGAAGGATCAAGAAAGTATATTTTTATGTGAGAGGTGTCATTTTTGCATTATTATGTATGGAATAATATTTAGCATTGAAATTTTAAGTTAATAGTTAATTAATTATTATTAAATGAGATTTTTTTGTTTGTGGGACAAGGTATACATATTTTACCTCTTTTAGTTTTGAACATGTGACTTCTTAGGAGGAAATACATGGTCTTAACTATTAAGTCCACTCAAGTTGTAATAATAGTTAATAAAAATTAATAATTGTTAATAATAGTCAAACACTCATTATCCATTAACTCTTTTTAAACGTCTTTACATAGAGTTAGAAAATAAATTGATTAAGAAATACCACATGTTATTATTATTTTTATTTGTAAATTATACCATTATTTATAAAGATTCAAATGATCATAAATTTTGGCAAGAACAATTATTTAATATATTTAAAAAAAATATCACAAAATTCTCCATATAAATTGAAAGAAATTTATGTTCTAAAAATTCGGTAGCCAAATTTATGTTTTATCATATAACTTTAAATATTTGTATTTTTTTTTAAATGTGTTTGTATAATGAATTTACACAATATCATTTACAAAAATTACACTTAAATAAGTTGAATACTATATTTTTAACTTTTTATATTAAATTTAATAATTTATTATTATTATTATTATTATTTTTAAAACATTAGCAATTAAGACCAAATATTTATATTTATATATTTATGTTTATGTTAACTTTAATAAAATTAATTTTAGCAAGCATATATTCATTTTTGAAGTATCTAAGTACAATTGGTTATTTATATTTTAATTTATATTTAATTTTTAACCATTATTATTAGCAAATACATATTTGAAAAATATAGATGAAATATGATACAATCATAATATTTCGAAACTATATCATAAATAAATACAATTATACAAATTACCCACAATAATATCACAAATATTTTTTTGAAAGCAACATCAAGGTATATGTTTTTAATAAATATTATTAGCAAATATATATTGCAAAAATATAAATATACTATGATCATAACATTTTAAAAATATATCATAAATAATTAAAATTATTCAAAGAGCCATGACAATATCATAAATAATATTTTGAAAGCATCATTATTCAAGTTACATTTAAAAACCACTAGTTTTATAATTTCTTTTAAATAATACATATTTCAACATTACAAATAATAATAACATGACAAGTAACTATGATCATTATTTTTTTAAGCACACAATCATTCATTATGCATCTTTTTTGGACAAGTATTATCAGTTAATATATATTTCAAAAATATAAATAAATATGACATGATCAAAGATTTTTAAAAATATATCGCAAATAACTAGAAATATACAAATAGATCATAAGAATAACATAAATAACTATGACTATGAATTTTTTACAAACACCATAATTAAATATATATTTAAAAAATAATAACTTTTCCAGTTTGTTTTTAATTAATATTATTTCAATAATACAAATAATAATAACATCACAATTGACTAAAATCACGTTTTTTTTGTAAATACAATTATTTAATGTACATTTAAGAAATACATCAAAAATCCTTTATTATAAATTACAAACAAGAGAAATATACAATTCATGATTATATATATATATATATATATATATATTATATATATATATATATATATATATATAATATATAGATAAACTTATTTGTAAATTATAATATTATTTTGTAAATGTATCTATTAGTAAAATTAATAATTATTTTTTGGAGTCGGGCTATACTCCTAAGTGTTCAATATACCTATATGTATTTTGTGATTGTGGTTAGTTATGAGGTTGTATTATTATTATTGTTAGTTATTTTTTTTAGTTTAAATTAAATAATATATAATGTGCCATGGAATGTAGTAATAATTGTTAAATAATAATAGTAATATATTTAAAGAAATTAATATTGATTGTTAATAGTATTCACAAATCAAATATGGATTGTTGTTAATCATTTACATAACTTTTATTTTCTATTTAATTACACCGTAAGGTGTTCCCTTTGAGAAAGGCTCCCCTAAGTGCCACCCTGCACCACTCTGCATCTTCAAATTTAAGGTTAGACGATTGAACAATATTCGACCTTTAGATTGATAGACAATTAATAGTTAATAATAATTTCAGGCCAGCTAATAGTTAATAATAGTAAACAAAATTATAAGAACTTTAACTTGTGGGAAACTCATTTTAATCGTTTGCCTTTCGTGTCTTCATATCGAGAGAGGGAGATAGTAGAATTGCACTCGTTTTTTTTTAAATGACGCCTATTTTCCTAGAATCTCCCAAACAAGATTGGGGGGTTGGTCGATTTCCACTGCCTTTTCTTAGGTTAGGTTGATGGGGGTGCTACCAAAATGAATTGATACATGTGACTCTTTACAGACAAAGCAGAGATCTCCCCTAGGGCTCGAATTCACACTTGTTTGAGTTTCCTTTGAATTAATAACACTTACTTTCCCCAAATTGGTGGTACAATCCCCCTCGCCAACATTTCTTATTCTTGTCACTGCCTTTGAGAAGAATTTTGTGTGGAGAATTGACACCATGAATGTCTAGTACACAAGGCAGAGAAAAAAATTAATCTCATGGGAATCGCATTGACCTCGAGGATCGAACACAAGACTTATGTTAGGGGTTTATTTATTGATTTTATTGTTTTTGTAGAGTTCGATGCTAGGCTTTTATTTGTTGATTTTCTCATTTTTCAAGAGTTCGATGTGCAAAGAAAGGGGGAATGAGGTTTTGATAAGTAATGTCCCTATAGACGAAGTTGTTACATGTGTTAAGGTCAAGGGTTCCAAGACAGGATTGCTATTGAAGTCCATATAGAAGTTGAAGAAACTGGAACAAATCATGGTCCATGGCACTAGGCTACATTGTGAAGAACCACCATTGTTTTTGTTTTTTTTAAACCATTTATCTAAATGCCACTCTAGGTTATGAGCAAGCTCTTTCTTTCTTTTGTGACTTTTCCTGTTCTTGAAGTTGTATTGCTATTGTTTTGCAGGGAAAATTCGCCAATAAGGAATTCAAGGAGGAATGAGAAAAAACAACTCCACTTCTTCGCCTCTCTGTTTCTCATATCTACTCGACCGACTGCTGGAGCCAATATGACAATTCCTTTCCTAGAATCTACATTTATTTCCAGTACACATCTAGTGAACCCCTGGTTCGTCTCCTTCTTTAAATTATTCAGATGCTCACGTTAACAACAAAAGATGTTTCTTCTTTCTTGCTCCAATTTACTATTGAGATAATGATGGGGTTTGAAGTTAGATCACATCAAGGTAACTACCAACAACGATGAATCCCAATATGGACACGATAAATGAAAGTCAAAGTATAGAGAGCTAAGATTTACTCTCGCTAAGACGAGAATGAATCTATCTCAAGTCCCAAATGAAATTCTTCATACACCACTCAATCTTGACTTCCCCTCTTCTTATTCTAGCTTGTACCTTGACACTCCTCATCTTTGCACAAATTTAAACTTTGAGGTACAAGGTAGCTATTGCATATAGGAGCATTTAGGTCTAATAAGAAAAGTGAGATACTCTGTTGTAATTTTTTCTACAAATGTGATGGAAAGTGTGCTCTAAATGTTGGAAATTTCACAGTTAATGTAGTATAAGATAAATGAAAATTTACAGTCTTCTATACAATATCAAGAAATCTATGCCCAATAGCCAACACCATAAAGCAAGACACATTCGCCAATTCCACAGTTGCTACCAAATCTCTCTCAGTGTTGGAGTTGTTTTCTCAATAGACTTGTTTTTACTATTCTTGAAGTGATGAAATCCACTGTCGTTGCATATAAGAGCATTTAGATATGATAATAAAAGTGTGATACTCTGGTATAATTTTCTCTACAAATTTGATGACAAGTGTGCCCTAAATGTTGGCAATTTCATGGTTAATGTAGTATAATATAAATGAAAATTTACTTTCTTCTATAAAATATCAAGAGAGATATTCCCAATATCCAACACCATAGAGCAAGACATGTTCACCAAATCCACAATTGTTACCAAATCTCTCCTGGTGCTAGAGCTGTTTTTACTATTTACACAAACAAAAAAAGCAACCAACCTCATATTAGCTACTGAAATGTAAATTAGTTCCTTTAAAGACACTCAGAAATATAATGAAAACTTAGTATATTAAATAATATTTAATATGTCAAGAACCCACAAAGAAAAAAACATACCTAATGAGTATGAAATCAAATCAACATAAAATGGTTAATGACATCCATATAAAACTCTCATCAATATGGAAGTAGGATTTGTATAAAATCTAGGTTCATTATAGTACAATCTTAAGATTCTTCAACTTGGTAAGAAGAGTACCTAAAGAAAAGATAATATAGAACAACATATTCTCAAGAGAAAAAATATTCATGCATGAATGACATAAAATATATCAATTTAGTTTAAACTCTCATTACCTAGCAATGGAGACAAGGAGATAGAAATATATAAATTAAGAAAAGTCTATGCTTCCTTTCAAGGTGAGGAGAAGTTGATGATGAAGTGCATGTTATGTTGTGACGTATTGTATGTCAAGAAGAATGAAAATTAATAAAGAATGAATATTTGAATAGTTTATACAACACGTTGAGTTTGGCCTCTAAACAAGTAGTTATATGAAATATGTTTTACAACTTTAAAAAAAGAGGATTGGCAGTTAACATGTAGTAAACAAGGAAAAAAAAAATAGAACCTAAAGATCTAAATGGTTTAAATTTTACATAGCTTGTTCAATTTTTTCCTCTAAGCAAGTGAGAAACTATATGAAAAATGTTTTAGAACTTAGTATTTACAATAGAAACAAAGTAAGCTAAGATAACCCTTAGGAGTTTTTTTGTAAAAATTTTATTATAACATTCACCACCATCGAATAGATATTGCACAACCTTTTGAAGAGAGAGTATATTCTAGTCTATAACCTAATCCACAATCAGAGAAAAGGGCTAGGGATGTCACTAGCTAAAATAAATGGTATTTGTCATTGGCATAGTGATGTATTGAAATTCTTTGTTGAAATGGATCCTATTAGATGCATGGTGGCTAGAGACACTAGAAAATTCAAAGTAGATATTGGTTATGGCATCCGGTTTGCCTACAAACCATCCAACTTTCCCATCTTATACAAAAATTTCTAACAATTACCATTCAAGTTTCTCTCTAGTTTATGAAACCCCAACCTATGCTGGGGAGATCTCAATTTAAAATCAAATTTTCCTATGGTTTTTTTAAAGGGTTCACATATAGAACATACAGTGAGAAATCGATATTGATATATAATAAATGAGTTTTGAATCATTTTGACAAACAAAACATCATATTAGCTCACAAAATATATCTATTTTTTCAATAATCAGAGATGATGATTGAGTTTTGAATCATGATAACTAGGTGACAACCAAAACTAAGTTGTAGCCATAAGAAAACATCACATCAACTCATAAAATATATCCAAGGCTGCAATGAACTATAACAAGAGCTTTGCATCCTGAAATGAACAAACCTCTCAATTAAGTTAAAGCTAACTAAAATTAACGACAATTTTTTACAGGATGAATCATGAGAGATATCTGAGAGATGCAGCAGAAATAGTTTCTATTGGTTGGATTGTCGCATGGATAGTTATTATTAAATTGTTTATGTTGTAAGTAGTATAGGATAAAAAGAAATTACAGTTCCCCTGATTTGTAAATTAAGATAATACAACAAATGAAAATAAAATCATGCATCTATTTACAGACCATTCTCTTGGCCAGAAAAATATAAACTTTGTTCCGAAGAGGAAGCATGAACAAACTAATTTTTTCTTCCTTAAAGAATGTGAATTTATTCCTTAGGAATTCTATATGTGGTTGGTTTTTTCCAACATGAAAATATTTGTGATGAGGGGTCATCAACATCCATTGAGTGGATTAAACCATATTAGATTTGTTTATGATAGTTATGTGCAAAATGGGTTATCTCCAATGGCTTTGTTGGTACTCAGATTTGGTGATCATAATAACAGAGGGTACATGCCAAGTGTTTTCTTGCCAATTGTTTGAAGAAATTCTTTTCTAATCATGAATAAGTCAATCATTGAGAAAACCTCACCCATGCATAAATTCTATTAAATATGTGGCAGAATGAAAGTAGAATTTGGATCTCCCATAAAGGATCCACATGGATCAACAAAAACTAATATATGAGGGTAACAAAATTCAGGATCAATTGGATTTTTTTAAACAACATAATCAATGATTGAACTTGTTGGGTTGTGTTATATTCTTTCCACGACTAGCCCACGTAGTTAATCAGGGGTTAGGAGGTCATGGGGGTTTTGAGGGTGATCCGGATTTAAACAGGAACGCAAAAAATTACAGAGATAACCATATACACAAAGATGCAATGGAAATAATACTTCATTTCATTAATGGAAAATACTGAAACATGCTTACAATCAGAAATGGAAATAAACTAGCTAGGGCGATGGTAGCTTATCTCTGAGAAGAGATGTGTGGCTTCATGCCTCTGAACTGTGTTACAAATGAGGCTCGAAGGCCTATTTATTGTTGAGAAACAATGGAAAAACCCTTCACATTCCAAAACCTAACCCTGGAAGATGAAACGCCAAATTGTGGGCCCCGGTTTTGGGTAAGTTGGTACATCAACTTCCCGGGGTCGTAACTTTAGCATATGATCTCCGTTTGACGCGTACAATAGCTCATTAGAAAGATCTATTCGAGCACTATCATTGTTGGAACGGCAACATCGGTCCATGTTCCATGGACCCGTGTTGCCCCTGGAATCCCAAAAAACGTCGTTTAGGGCCTCAAAACGGCTCCGGAAGTTCAGGACCCGAAAAACTGCTAAAAATAGTAAGTTGTGCTACAATTAAGGAAACTGAAAATGCTGAGAAAGACAATAGTGGGGGTCCAGGTGGACTTGGCAGGTGGCCACCAATATCCACCTGGATCATTCCTCCCCCCTTAGGAAGCAATGGTCCCCATTGCGTTGAGCTCCTCCATGAGATGAGGAAACTTCTGCTAAACCTGTTCCCTGGTGAACCACTTGCCCTGCTGAAGGAGTTGGCCTGCTTTGACAACTCGATACAGTTGGATATTCTGTTGGCGAGTGTTCTTGATCTGTGTGTCAATGATCCGATCAGTTGCAGCTTGTTCCATGCAATCTGGATTTAATTCTGTGGGTTGGAGTTGTTCTGCAATGTCGGATGTGTCTAGCAATGGTGGAAAGTATGGCCGAAGGCGGTCCACATTGAACACTGGGTGCAGCAGGCCAAGGAATGGGGGAATACTGAGCTCAAATGCATTGTCTCCCATAGCCTTAGTAATGGTGTAAGGACCATATCGCAGTGGTCTTAATTTCCGATAGGCTCTAGTAAGGCGTTCCTTTTGCAAATGCAACCAGACTTTGTCGCCCACCTGAAACTTGGGTGGCACCCGATGTTGATCATGTCGCTGCTTGTACTTGGCATTTGATTTCTCAAGAATGTCATGGACCTGCTGGCGAATATGTTGGATGCGCTCAATGAAGCTGGTGGCCTTATCTGTTTCGGACTGGACATGAGCTGAATTCATGTGAATAGCTGCAAGTGGCATGGCCACATCAATGGGGCATAGTGGCTGGAATCCCAAACCCACCTGAAAAGGGCTATGGCCAGTGGAGCTGTGGAGAGCTCGGTTGTAGCTGTGCTGAACATAGGGGAGGCTCTCGTCCCATGTGCGTGGATGCTTTGAGTTATACATGCGCAGAATGTGCACAATCATCCTATTGACAACCTCTGTCTGGCCATCAGTTTGAGGATGAAGGCTGTGGACTTCGTGAGTTTGGTGTCCAACATTGACCAGAGACTGGACCAAAATGTGCTGAGAAACCGACTGTCCCGATCTGAGATGATAGACTGTGGAATCCCAAAGTGCACCCACACTCGTTCGAAGAAGAGTTTAGCAGTGGCTTCTGCTGTGATATTCTTCTTACAGGCCATCATAATGGCCATCTTCGAGAACCTGTCGACGACCACAAAAACACAGTCATTTCCATGCTTAGTGGAAGGAAGGCCTGACATGTAATCCATGGAGATGGATTCCCAAGGTCGACTAGGGGTAGGCAACGGGTTATAGAGGCCTTGCTTCTTGATGGTCGGTTTGGAAATG
>APFE030618653.1:0-26607 GCA_000404065.3 Pinus taeda
AGAGTACATCTAGTTTAGGCACAAAGTGTTAGTGTCTTTCTCTCATCTTCTATGTTGTGCACATATCAACTAGTATGAATTCATGATACATACTTTTTTATTTTTCCCTTTCACCTTATCTCTTTTGGGTGACTTGGTATAAATTTATTTCTCACCCACTTTATTGTACTTTATTTGAGGCATGTTCAAAATTGATCACTTTTCAACAATTGTTTACTCTGTATATTTCTTAATACAAATGACTGTACATATACATGTATGGTTTCAACAATATTCTCTCATATTTCCATGCTTTCTCTTTTGTGGTTTTCTTGTGTGAGTATATTTCTTATATTTTCTTGATTGTGCATATATCAATTGGTATTAGAGCTAAATGATTGCAGCCTATACATCTAGTTACCGCTTAAGGTTTCCATCTCACGCCGCTACAAGATGGAACATTGGTGGATTCTTACAATCAAGAGATCTATACCATGGCTCATTTAGGTTTTTAATTTTAAAGTTCCATTATATCTAATCCCTTCAATGACCAAAAATATTATGACATGCATATTTTTTCAATAGTGTGGCTAATTACATTCAAGCTGCAAGATGCAGAATTTTGGCTCCATTTCCACATTGGGGTCATAATGGTGATTTTGTGCAGTATTATAGGTGTTATGCCCTCAAGAGGTTTTCCTTCCATACATATCAAAGCCCTATATTTCAAGGAGATTTTTTCTTTTCCTAGGAACTAGATTGAAATCTGCCATTAGAGGCCAAAAAATTTTATGCCATTTTTGAATTGGTATCATACTAGTGAATTTGAAAAGT
Organism: Pinus taeda; assembly: GCA_000404065.3. Classification (NCBI taxonomy): domain Eukaryota; kingdom Viridiplantae; phylum Streptophyta; class Pinopsida; order Pinales; family Pinaceae; genus Pinus; species Pinus taeda. Next base: position 814 of record APFE030618653.1, read on the forward strand.
ATTGAGGAAAGTATAAATATTTTATGTTATGATTTTGTTCAACATCACTTGGAGTCACAATCCTCATGGAAAAGGGAGATCCAATGGATGTAAAATTCACTTATTTTTTTACAAACCCTAGATATACTTATGTTGCTTCATGACATACTAACAATGATAGAATTAAGGATTTATGTGCAAATAAGAGGTTAGGTCTCCTAAGATCATTGAAAAATATTTAAATTTTCTTTAGTCATTAACTGTCATCACTATAGGGTTCCTTGTAATGATTCGTGATGGATTTTATAGTGTTACATTATCTTTTGAGCATGCAACATGCTTTGTTCTTCCTTTTGGAAGACTTGGATGCATTTTGTGCTTTCGCATATAACTAAATTATCGCCCTATTTTATTTGCTTGCGTGGTGTTGAATTTCATTATCTACTCGAATATACGCAATATATTTTGTGGGTGCATATAAATCATGAAAAAATATGAAATGGTTTGTGATTCATTTCTTCCTTGGACTTTAGATAGCCTTGTTGATGTAGGCCTTTGACATTCATAAACAAAAAGGGATCCGCTAGGATAAAAGCACCCAATGTATGGTTCCCATCTTCGTTGATAGTTTGTGGCACTATTTGTTGGATTCATGTTATGAGTCTTACGATTTCTATTAGTTTTATGTGTATGTTATAAAAATAAAATGCAGAAAGTAAGTGCAAAAGTAAATCCTCGTACTCCAAGAATGCTAAAATGAAGTTGGAAGTGAAATGTGATACAATGCAAACTACTAGATACGACTTTACTTATAATGCTTGTGTCATTTATCCTATTGTAACTGCAAAGTGGTTTGCATCAAGAGGAGACAACATTGTTAAGTGCATGAGACTTGCAGCAAATAGGATCACTTATTAATTTAGGCTTCAAGTGATTTGGCATCACCATAACTTTAGTTGTTAGCTTTTCTAGTTGCATCTGTTGAATATAGAAGTGAGGTATGTAATCATCAAGGCCCAATTTACTGGTATCCTCTACATCTTGAGTCATGTTTCTTATTTGAAGAGAGCTAGGAGGAATGAAGGCAATCAAGTCCAAACCATCACACCATAAAACCCAAGCCAAGCTCCAATCTCTAGCAATGAAATTGATTGCTTGATTTTTCTGGTGAAGATGTAACATATGCTTCATCAAATAGTTTCCTGCCATTAAAAGCCCTATATTATTGTTGTATACATTATAGGTTCTTGCTAATTATTTTTTCTCAATTGATAACCTCATAATGATATTGCCATATATCTAACGTTTGCCAGAAAATGTTTTAAAAAAAGTAAAAAGTGACTTAACCAACATTCTTCTCATCATCTTGGCCATAAAGAAATTTTTAAGTATACAAAATTCCTCCTACACTTGAACTCATCTGCAAAATGCATCTTATCCTTGAGATACAAATAAGAACTCGTTAGATTAGATGTAGTATTAAATGTTGAACCTTTGATTGGTCCATTTTGAGGAAATTATATGTAATATTAAAGGTTGAATCTTTATTGGTGGATCCACTAGGATAAAAACACTCAATGTATGGTTCTCATCTTCATTGGTGGATTCTAATTTTGTGGCACTAACTGTTGGATTCATGTTATGAGTCTTACAATTTCCATTAGTTTTCTGTGTAATTTATAAAAATAAAATGCATAAAGTAAGTAAAAAAGTAAATCCTAGTACTCTGAGAAGGCTAAAATGAAGTTGGAAGTGAAATGTGATACAATGAGAACTAAAAGATACAACTCTACTTATAATGCTTGTGTCCTTTATCATTATGTAATTGCAAAGTGGTTTGCATCAAGAGGAGACAACAATGCTAAGTGCATGAGACTTGTAACAAATAGGATCACTTATTAGGTTACGCTTCAAGTGATTTGGCAGCACCATAACTTTAGTTGTTAGCTTTTCTAGTTGAATATATTGAATATAGAAGTGAGGTACGTAATCAGGCCCAATTTACTGGTATCCTCTCCATCTTGAGTCATGTTTCTTATTTGAAGAGAGCTAGGAGGAATGAACGTAATCATATACAAACCATCACGCCATAAAACCCAAGCCAAGCTCCAATCTCTAGCAATGAAATTGACTGCTTGGTTGTTTTAGTGAAGATGCAATAGATTCTTCATCAAATAGTTTCCTGCCATTAAAATCCCTATATTTTTGTTGTATTTGTTATAGGTCCTTGCTAATTAGTTTTGCTCAATTGATAACCTCATAATCATATTTCCATATATTTAACATTTGCCAACAATTGTTTTTACAGAAGTAAAAAGTGACTTAACCAACATTCTTCTCATCATCTTGGTCATGAATAAATTATTGCGTATACAAAATTCCTCCTACACTTGAACTCACCTGCAAAATACCTCTCACCCTTGAGCTACAAATAAGAACTTGCCAGATTAGATGTAGTATTAAATGTTGAATCTTTGATTGGTCTAGCTTGAGGAGATTATATGTAATATTAAAGGTTGAATCTTTATTTGTGGACCCACTAGGACAAAAATACTCAATGTATGGTTCCCATCTTCATTAGTGGATCTTAAGTTTGTGGCACTAGTTGCTGGATTCATGTTATGAGTCTTACAATTTCTATTAGTTTTTAGTGTAAGTTATAAAAATAAAATGAAGAAAGTAAGTACAAAAGTAAATCCTAGTGCTCCAAGAAAGCTAAAATGATGTTGGAAGTGAAATGTGATACAATCCAAACTACTAGATACAAATGTACTTATAATGCTTGTGTCATTTATCCTCATGTAATTGAAAAGTGGTGTGCATCAAGAAGAGACAACATTGTTAAGTGCATGAGACTTGTAGCAAATAGGATCACTTATCAGTTTAGGCTTCAAATGATCGGGCAACACCATAAATTTAGTTGTTAGCTTTTCTAATTTAATCTATTGAATATAGAAGTGAGGTATGTAATTATCAAGGCCCAATTTACTAGTATCCTCTGCATCTTGAGCCATGTCTCTTATTTGAAGAGAGCTAGGAGGAATGAAGGCAATCATATCCAAACCATCACACCATAAAACCCAAGTCGAGCTCCAATCTCCAATAATGAAATTGACTGCTTGGTTGTTCTGGCGAAGATGCAACAAATTCTTCATCAAATAGTTTCTTGCCATTAAAATCCCTATATTTTTGTTGTATATGTTATAGGTCCTTTTTAATTAGTTTTGCTCAATTGATAACCTCATAATCATATTTCCATATATCTGACATTTGCCAGCAAATGTTTTGACAAAAGTAAAAAGTGACTTAACCAACATTCTTCTCATCATCTTGGTCATGAATAAATTCTCGAGTATACAAAGTTCCTCCTACACTTGAACTCACCTGCAAAATACCTCTTACCCTTGAGCTACAAATAAGAACTTGTCAGATTAGATGTAGTATTAAATCTTGAATCTTTGATTGGTCCAGTTTGTGGAGATTATATGTAATATTAAAGGTTGAATGCTTATTGGTGGACACACTAGGGTAAAAATACTCAATGTATGGTTCCCATCTTCACTAGTGGATCCTAAGTTTGTGGCACTAGCTGCTGGATTCATGTTATAAGTATTACAATTTCTATTAGTTTTTTGTGTAAGTTATAAAAATAAAATGTAGAAAGTAAGTACAAAAGTAAATCCTAGTACTCTGAGAAAGCTAAAATGATGTTGGAAGTGAAATGTGATACAACGCAAACTACTAGATAAAACTCTACTTATAATGCTTGTGTCCTTTATCCTCATGTAATTGAAAAGTGGTTTTCATCAAGACGAGACAACACTGTTAAGTGCATGAGACTTGTAGCAAATTGGATCACTTATCAGTTTAGGCTTCAATTGATTTGGCACCATAACTTTAGTTGTTAGATTTTCTAGTTGAATCTATTGAATATAGAAGTGAGCTACGTAATCATCAAGGCCCAATTTACTGGTATCCTTTGCATCTTGAGTCTTGTTTCTTATTTGAAGAGAGCTAGGAGGAATGAAGGCAATCATATCCAAAACATCAAACCATAAAACCCAAGCCAAGGTCCAATCTCTAGCAATGAAATTGATTGCTTGGTTGTTCTGGTGAACATGCAGCAAATTCTTCATCAAATAGTTTCCCACCATTAAAATCCCTGTTTTTTTGTTGTATACATTATAGATACTTGCTAATTAGTTTTTCTCAATTGATAACCTCATAATCATATTGCCATATATCTGAAATTTTCCAACAAATGTTTTGACAGAAGTAAAAAGTGACTTAACCAACATTCTTCTCCTAATATTGGTCATGACGAAATTCTCGAGTGTACAAAATTCCTCCTACAATTGAACTCATATGAAAAATACCTCTTACCCTTGAGCTACAAATAAGAGCTCGTCAGATTAGACGTAGTATTAAATGTTGAATCTTTGATTGGTCAAGCTTGAGGAGATTATATGTAATATTAAAGGTTGAATCTTTGAGTGGTCCAGTCTCAACTCTACTTCGACATGGAGAATAATGTGCAAGCTCTTACCCTTTGCAAAATTCAAGTGATAAGAGGGTTACCAAAATGTAAGAGTGTACAGTTGGAGTGTTCTCCCATAAAAGTTTGGTTTGTACACCTTCAAATTTCAATAACATCTATAGGATGAATGAAATTTAGAGTCTTAGAGAGGCCCCAATATTTTGGACACCATTTGCTATTAGAGGGGTGGGGAAATGTTGGTTTTATAAGAAACCTAGAAATAAACAACAACATAAAACCCATATGTTAATTGACCTCTACTCTACATAAATGCAATAGCAAGTTAGGATAGAATTTTTCTTAAGATTCCAACAATATAGTTACACCATCCTTTTTGGACAATATCCCATGGAATTTCTTTTGTTTGGACACTAAAGTTAGTAGTCCCCAGAGTACAATATGTCTTCAAGATGGTTTACTAAGAATGGAGTCCATATACAATTGCCAGGTGAGTTCGGCACATAGTAAAAAAATGTGCTGGTCTCTTCCATTGGATTGTTCATCCCTTAATTAACAATATTTAATTTGTTACTCAATGTTCAAATATTTTTTGTTGGAGTATTGATGTTTCAATTCATAGCACATAAATGTTTTCACCTTCATCCTTGTTTCCCAATTCAGAAGTTAGAGTGCTGGACTAGTAAGCTATAAATAACAGAGTTTATTTCCTTTGTTGGCAAGAAAAACTAGTGTAGACAACTCCATTGTTGAGTATTGGCCTTGGCACAATAAAGAAATAACACATCAATATCCCAGTGGGAATAGCAGACATTACGGGTTTTGGCCAGCACTTGCATATCAAAGTGGATCCACCAACCACACTTTTAAACCTTACTATCTGTGGCTTGTAAGTAACTTTTCTTTCTACTCTTTAATAGAACAATTTCAATAGGTATATGAAGAGTTTATACATCTTTGATTTAGTACTAATAATGTTTTCATTTCTGGTGGTCTATATACTGTGAACTCACAACTCTACCTATGAGTACTTCTCATAAGTCAGTCTTTAATGTTAGTGTGATGTATCTTCAATACAATTATTAACTAATAATTATAATAATCAACAGTTGCAACAACTCATCAAAAGGACTCAAAGGATTGTACCTGTGCCCTCAAATATTGTAATATTAGCAATTTGAAGTATGCATGTGTATTCTTATAGTTTTTTCATTTGTTTACAGACAATCTATAGATATGTAAAACTATTTATCTTCCCCAGTACCACCCTAGAAGTCCAGTTCTAAAAAAGGCCATACATGACACACTGACATTAAAAAATGTTCATGAATTGTCAATTCCCCAAGAATACAGCTTTGGACAATTGCTATTTAAAGGTCTGTACAAACTACTTCATTTTTGTTACTACGCATCAAATTTGCTAATTTTGATATGAAAATTTCTTTCACATCAAATCTAGGGAAAATTAGTTTTTACAAATCAAATAATGTATTGATAACTAACTTGATGAATAGGTACAATACCAATCCAATGGAAAGATTAAAAACCACAATAGCAATATTTTATTTGGTGTAAACCCAAAAACTTAAAGTAGATTTGATTCTTAACAAAAAAAAATATCCATGTTTGCAAAATTCTTACTACAATAGTGCTCTCAATTTGTAGGAATGAATGTGCTATGTGGTTTTGAAATATTAACAATTCCATATGCTATTAGAAAAGGAGGATAGTTGGGATTGGGTGTGCTATTCATATTTTCTGTACTTACCTGCTACGCAGGTGTACTCTTAAAATGTTGTTTGGAAAGTCAACCAGGACTTGAGACCTATCCTGACATAAGGCAGCTTGCCTTTGGAACTAAGGGCTGAATATTGATTTTAGTATGCTTTCTTTACTTCTCTAATTATAATTTTGAAGAAATCATTATTGAGAAGGGATAAGGCTTGTTATTTTCATGATACATACACTAGAAAAATAGATAGATTACATAGTACAATAGAGCCTTTGGGCATCTCCTCATAATTAATATGTAATGCTTTTAAGTTCATACTCTAAACCTTTTTATGGGGAAGTGGGGTTATAGTTGCAAAGAGCCACCTGAAAATCCAGCAGAAAAGAAAAGCACCAAGGATAAGTTAACAGTGTTAGTATGAAATCGAAACATGGCACAAAATATATCCCTGAATTGGTAAATACGTTTTGCTTTATTTTCTCTGTTTTTGATGGATTTCAGATTGTGTTTGGTATTCAAATTTACATAATAGCGCATAATAGGCTTCAAAAAGTCTAGGGAGATTTTGGTTTGGAAATTAATTTAAGAATCCCTCCTTGCATGGTGTTTTTGTTCGATGAGAATAAGGAATGTGTGGCCCTGGAATCGATACTTCAAGTAGTTTTTATTCATCCACGATGCCCTTGTAAGGTACTTATAATTCTCTTAAGGATTGAAATGATATTCATATTCTTTTGTATTTCTACAATATCTTGGTTTCTAGGGGTTATATTCAAGAATATGCTGGCACTGACACTTCTGACTAAATCTAGGTTTGATATGACCTAAATGTCTCACGGCTTGAGGATGCATATCTCTATTTCTATTTTTCAAGGTTCGATATATTCCCATTTGTACGAACTCCATATATGCAATTGTAAACTTCAGGACCTCAAGGTGTATGTCAAAACGTAGGAGCTTGTTTCAGGCGTCTACATTTTATTGTGATACGAGAAGTCATTGAGGTACCATAGTCACACTCAGTCGAAAAGAAGAGAAAGGGATATCATAAACATGCCTTTTAGTAACAATAATTTTCTTGTATTTAACATTGGACAAGATTGGTACGTCCATCCATCTTGGATCTAGTTTACTTGTAATCTTCATGGTATTTCATATTGTGTTGAAGCTATACATTCCACTAATTTGGTAGTGTGCTTTGTAGGAGTGATGGTGGTATTGTTGACGAAGAGACAAACAAGGAGAAGTCGATCCATGTATTAGTGTTGTTGACAAAGAGAAGAACAAGGAGAAGCCAAGTCATGAAGCCTAGTCGTTGTGTTGGCATTGAATATAGATGGAATCCCGAAATGAAGAGATCTATTTGCATAACTGAGAATGAGAAGAAGAAACAAAATGTAAATGAAATGTGGTGAGTATCAGTTTAATATGAAAGTTTGGAGCTATGTGGAAGTGTGGAAAAGCCTATTCAATTTTATAAAGTGTTATTGTTTTAATACATAAAATGACAGGGAGATTAAAAAACCCTTTTTAAAGACACAATAATGTAAAATAAGTTCTAAGTAATGATATTGATTCATTAAAGTGATGTATATTTGTTTAAAGTGATGTATATTTGTTTAAAGTAAGAGGTATAGTGAAAATTAAATGAGATTTGGCATGAATGTGTTGATAGACAAATATGTTGATAGGTTGCTTAGAGTGAAACCAATGAAAATGATTCACAAGGTTTTTAAGTTTGTACAAAGGTTTGTAAAATTTAAAATGAAAATGGATAGTAAAGACATTTTTGAGAATATGTGATCACCAACAAAGTGAGTAAATTTCCTTAATTTTTTATATCACTTCCACAAGTAACAACCTTTGCGTGTAGGAATATGCAGAGATAAAAACAAAGAGAAAGGTGAAAGTGAAAAGGAGGAAGAGTCGGATCACAAAAATTCCAAGAGGAAGAATGCACAAGAAGTTAGCTTTATTTATCTGATTATGTTGGATGCATAAAGTGAATGGAATTTGCATCAAATTATGGTGGAACGTCAAGTTATTTAATGAAGTATATTATTAAAGAAAATATTTTCCTATATATCTTAGAAAATTGCCTTTTTATTTATCAACAAAAATATTATTAAATTAGAAGGTTAATGAAATAAAATGGTGAAGGATAAAGTACAAGTAGGTAAAGTGAAAATGTAATGTATGGTAAGATATCATAATAGGTTTGTATTTCACACATATGTAAAGGGATTGCAAGTTTTTGGCAATAATTACTATCATAGAGTCGTGTCACACTATGAGTTAGAGAAAAAAATTTAAATTCTTTTTGTACTTAAGATGAAACTATGTAATTATGTGTATGTGTTATTGGGGGAGCATGTTTGGTTGTACCCAACACCCTAGAAACGTTTGGTCCTAAAAAAGTCTAGTCATAGGCAAGTTGTTATTACCATAATGTTTTGTAAGTCTTGTCAAGTCAGACTGCACATGTAGTAATCATATACAATGTATCATCTTATGCAAAGAGAGGATATGGAATTAAGTTGTGGAATTAGCCACTAGGGTAGGTACAAGGGTGTCAGATATACTCATATCCTAGCTTGACGTGGAATCAAAGAAGTTGAGCCTTCGATTAAGGGGGGAAAGTGAGATGGATTAATCTAGGAAGGTCGGGATTATCTCAAAGGATGAGGACCAAGCTACAATGAAGAGAGAGTTTAAAATGTTGATGAATCACGTAGCTAGAAAGGATTCAAAAACTAGCGAGTACAAAAGTGTTGGGCAGGTGTTATATTAGGTGGGCGAACCTACCTATGGTTTTGTGCATGGTTTTTGTACATGGTTTTAGGCATGATGGTTTTCTGTCCATGGTGTTTTTGTAGATCCGGTCAAGGGAATTATGGTTATGTTCTAATCCAGGGTTAATGGATTGGGGTTTATAGATGCTTTGGCATGTATATATATGTATTGTAACATTGAAAGGAATATAATGAAAAATCAATCTAGTAGTCTTAGTTTTGGGATCTAGGGAAAAATATTTGTGTGTATCTATTTTATGTTTTATCCTCTCACCATTGTTTATTTTCTATTTTTAGAATTCATATGCAGGTAATTTTTGTATGGGGTTAAAACCTAGAAAAAGATGGGACTCATGTATCTCAGTAGATGGATTTCTTTTTATATAGACATCAATGGTTTATTGTTTGTAAGGAGAATCAAAGTACAAAAAGGAAAAATAAGATCCCCCCATGATAGAAGAATATGACAAAATATAAGTCGATGATAATGATAATGATGCAACAACAAATACATGATGCAAAGAGAGAAAATGATGCATTAGCAAAGAGACAAAATGATCCAGTAGAAAACATAATGGCAAGATGAAAGAAGATTATGACACAGAAAATGATGTCACAACATGGGAAAATAAATGATGAAGACACAAAGAAGAAAGAAAGATGGTAAGATGCAAAGGATGAAGAAATAAGAGAAGCAAGGTACAAGACGAAAATTGAAGAAGACCAAGGATGAAGAATGTAAAAGATCAGAGATTGAAAAATACTTAAGATGTAGACAAAGAGAATTGAAAAGGAAGGTGAAGAAGGGACATGTTCAAAGAAATTTGAAGAATGCATGTTGAGATCACAAATGCTCATTAAAGAGGAGTATTTTGGAGTAGCTTCTACTTGTGATATGAAAAATAAAGTTAGGGATAATGTATTATGTATTTAATTGGAATATCATAACTAAGTTTGACATAACTATTATGTTTGCCAATATTTACATATATGACCGTTTTTAATCTAAATGTAACATAAAAAGCTGGTATAACTTTATAGATTTTCCCTTTCAAGATTTTCTTCTTTCATTTTTAACATTGTTTTTTCCCTTATTTTGGGAATCAAGAAGCAAGCTCTTTGAGCATTAACTTATTAAAATACTAATAGTATTTTAAGCTCTTTGTTTGAGCTTCAAAATACGAATATTAGCTGGCTGAAATGTAAATTTTCCTACATCCATTAAGCTTGCTTGTAAATTGATTTTTATCCCAAGAGGATTAACATGTTATTCATTCTAATACAAATATATTTCTAGCTTTCATTTGATTCATAAATTCACATTTTCATACGTTCTTTTGGATTTTAAAATTGCACTTCATATTTGTTTTTATGATCTTCCTGACTTATTTTGATATAAATGTATTTCTAACTTTCATTTGATTCATAAATTCACATTTTCATACTTGCTTTTGGATTTTAAAATTGCACTTCATATTTGTTTTATGATCTTCCTGCATTATCTTGAGATAATAATGTTTAGCTTTATCTTTTTTGTGTGTACTTTCCATATTATTATTTTTTAATTTAAAATACAAATTGTAAGTTACACACTTTTAAATGGTTATATAATTAATTTTTCACAGAAAATGAGAATTTTTATTTTTATCTTTTATAAATCATTAAAAGGAAACTGTGTTTACAAGTGTAGAGCCATGAGGAAAACAATGTTTCTTCTACTTTCCTCTTAGTTTCTTTGAAATTTATGACTTGAGAAATATTTTAAATTTTTAACTTTTGCAATTTTAAACCCACAGCAAGTAAAAATCACCGTGTTAGTTCCGATTTTAATTCTGTATTATAGATATAGAACCATGGAGGAAAATTACTGCTGTTTTTTAAGGACTTTGACATCAACACTAACGCTAACCCTTGATTTCAATTTTAAAACCAACATGTTAGCAAAACCATTTTAGAGTTCCCATTTTATACTTCACGAGTTATATATATTATATACTAATTAATTGAAACAAAACCACATGATAAATTGATAATGTCATCACAATCATTATTAGCTGAAAACTGAGTGATATATAGACGGGTTGTATTGACACATATTAACCATACATTAAATTGATGGTTTATCAAACAATAGGGAATAAAGGATGCCTTTTACTTTTTCTGATCGATCTCAGCAATCCCTCAGCAAGTCAAAACTATGAAAATGATGACGATAAATTTTTATTAGGAATGCTATACTTATATGGGTGATTTCAAGTCATTTTTGTGGCTATTTAAAGCATTAATCTTTTATTAGGAATGCTATACTTATGTGGGTGACTTCAAGTCATTTTTTTGTCGTTATTTAAAGCAATAATTGAAGTTTTTAGAGGGAATTTTCCAAGCTTATCAAATTTTGAAAGTAAATTATGGAGTTGTCTTTAAAGAGATTTTTTGGAAGTTTTTTTGTGGGTTTTTCTGGCCAAAATCCGGCAGCAATTTATTGAAATCCCAAGTTTGATAGCTAATTTCTGCACAATCAAAGCATCCCAGGGGTTTTTTAGGGTGCTGAATCCAAATATGCAGTTAAAAAACCATTTTAAATAATTCAAATCAAGATTTAACCTCAATTTTTTCCGTCGGATTCCATCATCAGAATCTCCAAAAAATTTGCACTAAATACAACTTCAAATTATTGAAAAATCCGTTTTTGTATTTTAATATTTATTTTGGTTTTTTTTTGTATTTTAATATTTATTTTGGTTTTGAGATTATGGAGAGGAACTATAAATATAGCATGCTTTCAACTTTCAAACATGTAGATGTAGTCAAAACCAATTCTACTCATTAAAATGCTTTGAAACATTTACATATTTATAATAATTTAGTGGAGCATAATGAGAAAGTGTTGTTGGTGGAGATCATAGCACTTGACATAACCCGTCTACTTTCACCATATGCATTATATACAAATTTGATTGGGATTGACATGGAACATTGGCATTTTTTCACTAGATTCATTTGGGAGAAAGAAATCTGAGATCTCTTTATGCTTTAAAGGCTTTTCCACTATTCTATTCTAGGATCATTATATTTACCTACATCATTATATTTAGCTACAAGTATTTGGGAAGGGTTCAAGTTTGTGAGGAATTTTAGGATTTTTAATTTTTTTTTTAATGATTTTTAGTTTTCGAAATTTGATTTTTAAAAATGATTGAAATTTTTGGAGATATTGAGTTTGGATATGGAAATTGATCAATTGAGATAAATTAGCCCCCCTAAGTGTCGATCGGGGAATCTAGTCCTTTCATGGGGATAAAGTAGAATACATGGATATCAAACTTTTCTCCCTGGGGGAGGTTGTAGTAGTTGATGTTGGCATTATGATACAGGTGGTGTCCTTGATGGCAACTCACTTAGATGAAAGTTGACAGTGCAACAGGTTAAAGAATTACAAATCATACTACAAAGAATGAAAAAAGAGAGGTATACACAGGTTCAACTTGTCCAAGCTGTGTATACATGCAGGTTTATTGAACAAAAGGAGCATATACGTACACATGCACTTTCATAGTTGAAAAAGTGTGTATATCTAGGAAAAACAAAGTTTTTGGTCCAAGGTATTTCTTGGTCCAAGGTATTTGACCAAAGGTAAATGGTTTGAGGTCTTTGATCCAAGGTATTGGTCCTAAGTATTTTTGGTCCATGGTATTGAGAAAGGCTTAAAACTACATAAGGAGGAGAAGATCATTAGGCCAAGAGTGCAAGTATTTTGAATATCTTATGAGGTGATGGATCATATATGCAAGTTAATGAGCTTATGATGGTTTGCTTGATCTGATCTAAGGAGGCACCTATATGGTTGATGAAGGTTGATGGGCCGGGATCACAAAGGTTTAAAAGTATTCTCATTATGTGGTTTGATCTTGAGTAGTCTAGATATGAATACTCATGCGTGTTTTATTCTGTAAATGTGATGATATGGGTGTGACTGAGGTCTGGAATAGTTGTGATGTTTTAAGTTAGCATTCACAGATTTGTACGTAGGTTCACTTTAGTAAAAGAGCGTATGCATGCTGGTTTAGCGTATCAAAGTAGTGTATACATCATAAATTGGAATTTGTAGATCTGTGCGCTGGTTCCCTTTGGTAAAAGTGCGTATACATGCCAGTTCGACACATGGAAGTACTGTATACCTTATGAAGCATGATGTTTTAAGTTTCAATAATATCTGTTTGTTGTTGCAGAGTTTTGGGTTCTGTTCTGATGACTGTATTCTGGTAATAGTGTTCAGAATGTTCAGATTGATTAATTGTGATTGCTTCAGTGATGATAGGTTGTTAGTGATTGATTGATTCAAAAAGTGATGATTGAGTTTCAGTGATTGGTTGATGCAGATGTATTTGATGGTTGTATTGTAGTTATGATTTTTTGAGTTTCAATGTTGTTGATGGATCCAGTATGAAAATTGGATGAAATGTGGCCTTCAAATTGTGGTGTTGTGTTCCAAGAGTATCCAGTCTGAAAATTCATGAAATGTGGTCTTTGGTGGAAGAGTGGAGTTTTCTGTAGGCTGGCACCTACGTACTAGTAAACATATTGGCTAGTACAAAAGCTAGGGGGTTGTAGCTCCCTTCTAGTAGTAGCTGGAGAAAGAGAGAAGTTTGTAGCCTTCTGTAGGTGGGTTCCTGTGTACTGGTATGAGTCTGCACCAGTACAAGATTGTAAACATATTTTCTTATTATTAAAAGAAGACAGAGACGACAACAGTAGGTGGTTTTTACCCACATTGGGTTTCCACCTTATATCTTTGTGTTCATGTGTGTTGCTTATGTGTGATGATTTATTCTGCTTTTACTGCACTGTCTAAAAAATCTCTGATATACTGGTTAAAGCTCAATACATGATAAATTGTCTAAATCAAAAGTTCTCTGCATATATGTTGGTTGCTTTAAGTAGATTCGCGTGTACACACTAGTTCACTTAGCTAAAGTAGCATATATAAATCTCTTTGGTAAATAAAATTATATATTTGATAATATTGATTCATCCCCCTCTCAGTATTATTTCCAGCAATTGGTATCAGAGCAGGTCCTTCAGAAGAAGCTTGATCGCTTGAAGGGAGATCCATTAACATGACTAATCAAGAAAGCATGGGATCCATCAGACCACCAATCCTCGATGGGAGCAACTTTGTCTATTGGAAAATAATAACCACAACCTATCTATAATCGCTTGGAACAGATGTCTGGGAAATTGTGGAAGGAGGATATACATTTCCAATAGCAATTCCTACAGATACGGCAGGTAAAAAGAAATATGAAACCAATGCAAAAGCTATCAATACTTTATTGGGAAGTCTGTCACAATCAGAGTTTTTCAAAGTCATGCAGCTCAAATCAGCCAAAGAAATATGGGACAAAATTGTTCTGAGCTACGAAGGAGACTCTCAGGTAAAACGTGATAAGCTTCAAACTCCCAGAATTCAGTATGAAACTCTTAAGATGCATAGTGATGAAAGCGTAGCTAGTTACTTCCTTCGCATAGATGAGGTTGTCAATTGTATGAAGAATCTAGGTGAAGAAATTAAGGAAGTTACCTTAGTTGAGAAATTATTGAGATCGTTGTCTGCTAAATTTGAATCCAAAGTGTCTGACATAGAAGAAAAATAGGATCTACAGAATATCACTATGACACAGCTTCACGAAATCTTAACTGCCTTTGAGATGAGAAAAGGAGCACCATCAGATATGAGAGAAGCTGCATTCAAAGCTTCAACAAAAGGAAAGGAAGAACACAATGAATTAGGACATATTTCAGAAGAAGAAGATGAGGTAAACTCTGTCAAAAAGCTTCAATGGGGTTTTGAAAGGTTTAGAGGTAAGTTACACTTCAAATGCTTTTCTTATGGCAGAGTCGGTCATTATGCTGCCAGATGTCCTCATAAAGATACATTGAAAAAGGAAAGGAATATGCAAAAGGGAATAGAAAACAAGTTGTGAATAAAAGGAGTTACTATACTCATGAAGATAGTGATGGCTTATCTAACAGTGATGAAGATAAAATTAGACAAGATTACAGACTTCTCATGGCTTATGACGATGATAATTTTTGGGATGCTTTAGAAGGGGAAGACCTTCATAAAGAAATATATAAACTCAAAATATATTTAAAAGAAGAGAATTTGATTATATATACCTTAACAAACCAACTTGCTGAAAAAGAAAAACACATTGAAAAACTAGAATGCGAAATTATGGGTCTAAGAAAGGATCTTGAGAAAACGAAATCTCTCAATCTTAGATTTGCTAAAGGATTAGAAACTTCAAATGAAATTATCAAAGTTCAGCATTCTCCTCTGATAACGACAGGTCTTGGATATACTGAAGAAGCATCTCAATCACAGAAGCCGTCAACCTCCACCAAAAGCTATCTTGATGCAGCAAAGACCAGTGAATAGTATGAAAATCATCAGCAAAGGCATTAAGCAGATCACTAGGAAAATTAGACTCAATTTACTCCAATGATGAATAGAAGCCGCAACCAACCTCAGGTAAATCATACTCAGTTTGCTCCAAAGATGAATATCAATAGAAACTACAATCACCAGCTCAATAGATTCGATAGTTGTAAGAACTTCTTTAATGGGCAATGTTTTTCTTGTCATAATTTTGCACACAAAGTTGCTCAATGTGTTTCTTACAAAACCATCATGACTAGAGAAGCAAAAAATCAAAGGAATGTAATAGGGATTAAGAAAAGTTCCTATAATAACTTTTCTTTTCTTGAAAATGAAATAGAATGCTCAATCTGTAACAACTTTGGTCATGAAGAATCTGAATGTAGGAGAAAATTTTGGCAAACATCTCAAAAGGAGAAAACTCCATTAAATCCCAAGATATGGAGAAGGAAAGAATCTCAAACAGAAAGATGTGGTATAGCCTTGTATGTAGAAGGACAAGAAAATCAATGGTACATCGACAGTGGATGCTCAAAACACATGACAGGTGACAAAGAAGAACTTCACTCATATAATGCCTTAGAAAAGGAAAATAATGTCTCATTTGGAAATGACACTCCTGCTGTCATAAAAGGTAAAGGCTCTATTTTCTTGAAAGAAAAGGTTAAATCTGGAAATGTTATGTATGTAGACGGTTTAAAGCATAACTTATTGAGTGTCAGTCAAATGTGCGATCAAGGAAATGAAGTGGTGTTTCGATCAAACAGATGTGTTGTTCGTGAGCTTGATATAGGAGAGTCCGTGATCAAAGGTACAAGAACTCCAAACAACTTATACACACTCAAGGGAGGACAACAACAGTGTTATCTAAGCAAAAATGATGAAAACTGGCTGTGGCATAGAAGATTGGGACATCTAAGCTTTTCTCAAATAAGAGAAGCATGTAGATTCAAGGTTGTTCATGGTCTTCCAGATATTAGCATCCCAGAAAATACAATATGCAAACCATGTCAAATTGGCAAGCAAACCAGAGTTCACTTCATGGAAAAGGAAGGATTAGCTAGTAAGCCTCGTGAACTTGTCCATGCTGATTTATGTGGACCATCGAGGAAAAAGTCACCCTGTGGAGAAGAATACTTTATTTTGTTCATTAATGATTTTTCCAGAATGTGTTGAATAAGTCTTCTAAAGCATAAAGATGAAGCATTTGAAAAGTTCTAAGCCTTCAAAGCTTTGGTTGAAAATGAATCAGATCAAAAAATCAAATGCCTCAAATCTGATTTAGGAGGGGAATTTACCTCGAATGATTTCTTTGACTTTTGTGAACAACATGGAATAAAAAGGAAATTCTCCACCGCAAGGACTCCTCAGCAAATGGAGTAGTAGAAAGAATCAACATAACTGTTCAACAAATGGCTCGAGCTATGCTAGATGAATCTGTAACTCCTGCAACCTTCTAGGGAGAAGCTGCATTCGCTGTCATAACTATTCTCAACCAAGCAAATGTTTGGGTAAACAGCACTCAAACTCCACATGAACTTTGGTGGGGTAAGACTCCTACTATAAAATACTTTAAAGTTTTTGGAATCAAATGTTATATCGAAAGGACCGCTGAAAAACTTGGTAAGTTTGAACCCAGAGCAGATGAAGGTATTCTTCTTGGTTATTCTTCCAGAAGTAAAGGATATAAATGTTATAATAAAATTCTTGGAAAAATCGTTTAAAGCATTGATGTTGTAGTTAATGAAGCTTGTAAAAATCCAAAACAGATAAAATCAATAGAAGATTATGACAATGAAGAAAATGGGGATTATTTTCCCACATCAAATCAAAATCATATTGAAGAAGAAACCAATGAAGCATAAGAAGAAGAGATAATGGTAGAAGGAAAGACTCCGTCCAGGTATGTTTAGAAAAATCATCCAAAAACTCAAATTTTAGGGGAAAAAGAAGCAGGTGTACAGACAAGAAGAACTATTACAGGAACCTCAAGCTATCTAGCATTACTATCCTCAACCGAACCTCAAAATGTAAAAGAAGCATGCAAAGATGAATGTTGGGTCAAGGCCATGGATGAAGAACTTGAGCAAATTGAAAAAAATGATTCTTGGGAATTAGTTCCTAGACCTCATGATAAAAATATTATAGGAACTAAATGGATATTCAAAAGCAAGCTAGATGAAAATGGAGAAGTCATTAGAAATAAGGCTAGACTTGTTTGTAAAGGGTATGCTCAACAAGAAGGTATATATTTTGAAGAAACATTTGCACCTGTTGCGAGATTTGAAGCCATAAGGATGTTTCTTACTCTTTCTAGCTTTCAGAAATTCAAAGTATACCAAATGGATGTAAAATCAACCTTCCTGAATGGAGATTTAGAAGAAGAATTTTATATTGAACAACCAGAAGGATTCATTCTTGGAAATGATGCAAAACGTGTATGCAAACTCAAAAAGACCCTCTATGGTCTGAAACAGGCTCCAAGGGCCTGGTATTACCACCTTGACAAATATCTACACCAACAAGGTTTTACAAAAGGTTCAACAGATAGCAATCTACATACAAAGATTGAAACTGATAAACTGCTAATTATTATTGTTTATGTTGATGATATCATTTTTGGGAGCAATGAAGAATCCATGAGTCAGAATTTTGCTTCAATAATGTAGCAAGATTTTGAAATGTACTTGCTTGGTGAACTTACCTATTTTCTTGGTCTACAAGTTCAACAAAATAAAGATGGTATTTTTCTTTCAAAAACCAAATATCTCAAACAGATCTTGAAAAAGTATGGAATGGAAGATTCTAAACCTGTATGTACCATGATGGTAATAGGATGCAGTCTCATCTCAAATGATGAATCAACAATAGTACATCAACCAACTTACAGATCCATGATTAGCAGTCTACTTTATCTAATAGGTACCCGGCCTGACATCATGCATGTAGTAGGAATAGTTGGAAGGTTCCAAGCAAATACAAAGGAATCACACCTTTAGGCAGTCAAAAGAATTTTCAAATATCTTCAACTTAGGACTTTGGTTTATGGTATCCTAGAGATGCAAATCTTACTCTTCATGCAAATATAGATGCAAATTGGGTAGGAAGTGTTGATGACAGAAAAAACACTAGTGGTGGTGCATTCTATATGGGTTCCAGGTTAGTGTCTTGGTTCAGTAAGAAACAAAGTTCAATTGCCTTATCTATAGCTGAAGCAGAATATGTGCCTGCTACCTATTGCTGCACACAACTACTTTGGATGATGCAAACCTTGCAAGACATTCAGATCACATATACTCCACCCATCTCCATTCTATGTGATAATACAAGTTCCATCAGTATTTCAAAGAATCCAGTCATGCACTCAAGGACCAAGCACATACCCATAAAATACCATTTTTTATGTGAACAAGTGCTTGAACAAAAAATAAAATTGGAGTATGTTCCCTCCAAAGAACAGGTTGCTGATATATTCGCTAAACCATTGCCTAGAGAAACATTTGAATATCACAAACAAAAGTTGGGAGTAGTTGCTGCATCATCCTTCTGTCAAATCTAATTTTTTCAGAGAAAGGTTATTATATATGCATGTTTCATGATGTTAAGTCATGTACACACGTGGGTTTCTGTGGGACAAGGAGCATATATGGTTTTCAAACAAGAAAAACAGTGGGGCAGGCTCTGATATGGGTGCTCTATTTGATGTTGATGATCACAGTCTATTTATATGCTTTGTTCATTAATTTTTATCTGCTCACAAATATGCCTTGATCATTGACTTGTTAACAATGCCCAGGTAGCACAGGTTCAGGGGGAGCATTAACCTTCACTCGCACTCTGCATTGTTAGCACTATGGTTGCTGAGTCCAACTATGGCTTCAGATATTTATACCTTTTGTTGCTTAAGCCATGTAAAAGCCTATGATGTGATATATCTTCTCATACATTTGAATGAGTCCTAATGGAAAAATGATGTAATTTGTATCCCCACTTTGCATAAGATGGATGATGTAATATTTATTATTTCTGTCATGTATAAAAAATTGGTATATCCCCACTTGGTTGGGAGAATGGATGTATGTATGAGTCATTGGTGATAGGAAGATCATACTCACATAGTTGAGTTAGAGAGTCATGTTATTCTTTTGGAAAATATTTTTGCAGACTTTTCTTGTGCTCAGGGGGAGCATGGACGACTTCAGTGCATCTCAGCACATACAAAAGGGGAGCTCAATCAGAGCATTCAACATGTACTAAGTGGGAGCATGAACAACATAATGTATGTCAAAAGGAGAGAATATATTGGTCTGCCCTTTGCCATTGATGTCAAAGGGGTAGAGTGCCTTGGTGTTGTTGTTGCCATCAAGTCAAAAGGGGGAGATTGTTGGCATTATGATACAGGTGTTGTCCTCGATGGCAACTCACTCAGATGAAAGCTCACAGTGCATCAGGTCAAAGAATTACATATAAGATTACAAAGAATGAAGAAAGAGAGGTATACGTAGGTTCACCTCGTCCAAGCTGCGTATACATGTAGGTTTACTAAACGAGTGTATACATACACACGCACTTTCACAGAAGAAAAAGTGCATATATCTTAGAAAAACAAAGTTTTTGGTCCAAGGTAATTGGTTTGAGGTATTTGGTCCTACGTAATTTTGGTCTATGGTATTGAGAAAAGCCTAAAACTATATAAGGAGGAGAAGATCATTAGGCCAGGAATGCAAGTATTTTGAATATCTTATGAGGTGTTGAATCATATATGCAGGTTAATGAGCTTCTGATGGTTTGCTTGATCTGATCTAAGGAGGCACCTATATGGTTGATGAAGGTTGATGGACCGGGATCATAAAGGCTTAAAAGTATTCTCATTATGTGGTTTGATATGGAGCAGTCTAGATCTAAATATTAACGTGTGATTTATTCTGTAAATGTGATGATTTGGGTATGACTAAAGTCTGGAATAGTTGTGATGTTTTAAGTTAGAATTTACATATCTATACGTAGGTTCGCTTTAGTAAAAGAGTGTATGCATGATGTTTAGCATATAAAAGTAGCGTATACATCACAAATTGGAATTTGCAGATCTGTACGCTGGTTCCCTTCGGTAAAAGTGTGTATACATGTTGGTTCAACACATGGAAGTATCATATACCTTATGAAGCATGATGTTTTATGTTTCAGTAGTCTCTGTTTGCTGTTGCAGAGTTCTGGGTTCTGTTTTGATGACTTTATTATGGTAATAGTGTTCTGAATGTTCAGATTGATTGATTGTGATTTTCTTCAGTGATGATGGGTCATTAGTGATTGATTGATTCAGTTGTGGTTGATTCAGAAAGTGATGATTGAGTTTCAGTGATTGGTTGATGCAGATGTATTTGATGGTTGTATTGCAGTTATGATTTTCTAAGTTTCAATGTTGTTTATGGGTCCAGTATGAAAATTGGATGAAACTTGGCCTTTAGATTGTGGTGTTGTATTCCAGGAGTATCCAGTTTGAAAATTCATGAAATGTGGTCCCTGATGGAAGAGTGGAGTTTTCTGTAAGTTGGCACCTACGTACTACTAAACATATTGGCTAGTACAAGAGCTAGGGGGGTTGTAGCTCCCTTCTAGTAGTAGCTGGAGAACGAGAGAAGGTTGTAGCCTTCTGCAGGTGGGTGCCTACGCACTAGTATGGGTCTACACTAGTACAAGATTGTAAACATATTTTCTTATTATTAAATGAAGACGGAGACAACACCAGTAGGTGGTTTTTACCCGGATTGGGTTTCCACCTTATATCTTGGTGTTCATGTGTGTTGCTTATGTGTGATGCTTTATTCTACTTTTACTGCACCGTCTAATAAATCTCTGATATACTGGTTAAAGCTCAATACATTATAAATTGTCTAAATCAAAAGTTATATGCATATACATTGGTTTCTTTAAGTAGAGTCGTGTGTACATTCTAGTTCACTTAGCTGAAGTAGCATATCTAATCTATTTGGGAAATAAAATTATAGATCTGATAATACTAATTCACCCCCCTCTCATTATTATTTCCAACAATTGATGCCCCTTTAGATGGAATAAAAGAAACATATGTGATTGATACCTTTTGTTTAAATAAGGAATTGGTTCTTAAAAATTTCAAACCATGGTTACTATTGTTCGTTCTTAAAATGGACAAAAACAAGTTATAGAAGCGGTAAAATATAATCTCTCGTATCAACCGAGTTAGTCAAGTGATTAGTTGTTAGTCCTAGATATTTCTAGAAATCTATCACTCCTGGATATTTCTAGAAAGTTGTTATTCCAAGATACTTCTAGAAAGGTTCTACTACAATGTAAGATATTCTATTTAATAGTGAGAAGGGTGTCATGCCACATGAGTTTACAATTGTCTTTCTTTCATGCATCTGCTTGTAATTTTTAGTATGGCATCACTGTTGGTCAATTGTCATTATTTGAATGGATGATGGCCCATGGTATGTTAGCATTGATGTCAACCAAACTAACATTAAGGTTAGAGGCAACATATGTTGGCATTGACTAACATGTTGTTTAGGGGGGAGTTTCATGGTTGTTGCAGTATTTTGTAGAGAATCATCATAGTTAAGTAGGCTTAGTGCAGAAGCCATAAAAAGATGAATATGATGGTTGGTGATGTAACAACCCTAGTAAAAAATCCATGTAAAAATTAATAAAAGTAAAACAAGACCTTGATCATAGGACACATATTCCAAGCTAAATGTTGGGTAGAAACATAGTGATGGGGATCACTTGTGATTAATTAATGACTATGGAAAATGGCAAAGGCAATGGCTAAGGCTTTGGAAAGGAAAAATGGTATGTATTGGCATTTATTTATGAAAATAATGGAAATTAGGAGAAAAGGAAGGTGAAAGGTCACATGTTGCATGTAAGGAGGAAAATGAAAGAAAATAATGGAAAATGAAGAAAATAGAGGCCATATTAATAAAAGGTCTTATGACGGTCAGTTCATGGCTTTTGATCAGTTCAGTTTTGGAGCTCTCATTTTTTTCTCTCTCTCTCATACTCTTGGACACTTAGAGTTTTCTTGGAGCACCCTTGGAGGGGTGTGGCATACTTGGTATTTGGAGCAAAATGGCAAAGGAAAAGAAGGAATGCACAAGAGGACATCGTGATCAGCAACTACAATGGATTTTTCTTATAAGTACTGAGTTGCATGTATGATTCCCTTGCCAGTTTTGGAATGCATGGCATATGCATGTGGTTATTTGGTTATGATTTATCATTGGCATGGAGGATTTTCTGGATTGCCAATGGTTTTGCCTGGCCTTTCCATTTTTTGGATAGTCATAGTGTTGTGTTTTTTACTTTTGTTTTCTGGTTGGTTTTCTTGTGCCTTTAGTTTTGGGTTGAGTTACTAGTTCTTGGAAGCTTTGGTTGGACAACTACCTTGGAAGCCCTGCAACATCTTAAGTTGAGTTACTAGACCTAGAAGCCTTGGTTAGAAAATTCTTAGGAAGCCCTTGGTGGGTTGAGTTACTAGACCTAGAAGCCCTAGTAGGAAAAACGCTCTAAAATCCCGACGACAGTTGGGGGTTGAGTTACTAGTTCTGGAAGCCCTCGTTGGAAAAAACGCTCTAGATCCCTAGACAAGTTGGGTATAGACCAATCTGGTGATGATTAGTGATGTATAATTGTGAGGTGGAATCACTAGTTGAGGGTTGAGGTGGTTTGGCCTCTGGAATCCCTTAATGGTTTTGATTGATTTGTTTATGAGATCTGACATTCATGCTTGGAATATGGCATAGGGTTGACTGACTCAAAGAAATATTTGGTTCAGCCTAGTCTATGGTCAAGTGGTTCATGGAAGTCCCATACCTGGTCATCTTATGCAATAATAGATAAGAGCACTTTCTCATTGGTATTTATGGGTAAATATACTTTTTTATATGTGGCTTATATGGTTGTTATATCCTTGATATTTATGTTGGTTATATGCTGGTTATGAGTGAGTTTTATGATAGTGAAAATGTATGCCTCTCATCATGTTTTGGTTAATCATTGAATGTACAATGTATATATGCTTAATAGATGGTAATGTAGTTATTTTGATGAGGCAACAATGCTTCTTAGTGATTCTTAGATAAATATTAGACCCCTATGCTCAGATATGTTGTTTAAATCTTTAGAATTCATATTTGTGACATGATTGAAGAAATGTATGTCATGGCTAGTAGGGGTCCAGTCAAGTCCTCGTTCAAGTATTTGTATATTTATCATTATTTTGATGATACTTATCATTTCTATAAGTTTCATGGAGTTCTGAGCAATGGCATATGTCATGGCCCTAGAAAAGTGGCACAGAATCGAGAGTCATTGGCACATAACTACATGGAAAAGTCCCCAGTCGTAGGCATGCCTTGTTGTGGGAGAATTTAGAGGTTCCCATTCACATGCATGCCCATGCCAAGGGAGCGACTAAGACTTTAATGCAGCAAAATGTCAGTTTGTTTCAGGGGTTGGTCACTTGGATGGGTTGGATGGCTCCCAGGAGTTATGTTGCATGTGTAGAAGGTCAAGTTGTATGTGTTCCATTAGTTCAACTTCCTTAATTGATACATAGGGAGTTGAATCATATCATAGTATCTCTTCATCACATGTTTACCCTAGTTGGTTGGTTACTTGGATATATGTGGGAGGAAGGTGTTAGAGAGTGGTATCAAAGCATGGTTCAACACTTGGACTAGATGGGCGGAATGTGTTTGTCATGCATGGATCTAGGTTGTATATGTGCTTGTTATGTATGCATGATGGTTTTCATTGTTACAATTGTGTTGACATGTAGAAGTTGGTGATGTTGTTGTTAGGATGTGTTTGTCATGAATGTGTTTCAGATGTATATGCATTTGTTATGCATGTTAATGTCTATATGTTGTTATGCATGTATTGTCTTGGTTATGGTTATACATGTATAGTAGGTCAGACATGCATCGTGAGGTCATTGTATGTGATTAGGTCATCATTATGATGGTTGTTATGATGCTAATGTGTTGGCTGAGATAGAGTAGGAGATGTAGATCATGAGAGCGATATTACAACACTAGACTTTGGGGTAAGAGAAAATTGTCATAAAGGTTTGTATATTTGGCATGAAAGTATGTGGTTAATGGTTTTATAAGCATTAGGGTTATGTACATGTCCGTTAGTCTATGTTTTTTGTAGTTACATGTATGATAGATGTTTGTTAATCAATGTGATCATATGTACATGTGTCGGTTAGTCATGAAGGATAATAACTTGTTGTTATATGCATTATGGTCATATGCATGATGGTTATAGTCATTGCAACTAATATCTTGATGTTATATGTATCATGCTAATTTGGATTGGCCTATTCAGATGGTTAGGGTTGTGACATTCAGGTATGAGTCAATCTATTTGTGATATTGTGTTGTACTAATCTAGACTAATTGTGGATATGTAATTATCATGAATGAATGACAATTGTTTATGAGCTTAAATGTGAACATGTTAGCTAGTTACTATTATGGATATCATGACCTTATTTATGTTTGATTTCTATGTTGTGAAGTTATATTGTGCTAATCTAGGTTGATTGTGCAGACATGATAACCTCCCCTGAGATATATTAAGGTATGAGTTTGCTTATGTTGTATACTTGGTTCTTGAATGTTTTATTATGTCATCTATTTGGTATTTGAGTGTTTGGTGTCTATTATTTCATTTATATGTTGTTTGAATGTCTGATTAATTGCATGATATGAGTATGTGTCTGAAATATTGCATGAAGAAATGATCTTGTTTTAAGATGATCGTGCTAACACAATATGTGCTGAGACAGTTGATATGTACTTGAGTGTAATAGGGTGCTAGTTGTAGTATTTTGATTAATGATTGTGAGTTGATTGTTGATTATTACATGGTTGTGTTGAGGGCGTCGAAAATTGGGTCAACAACAAGGGGGATACCCGCCCGGTCCGGACCTTGGTTGGCAGCTCCTTATCCGTTTGGTATAGCGCGTCCGACTGGGGATATGGGACCAGTTTCCCAATTCAGTGTGTGTGTGTGAGAAAGATGGGTATTTCTGTTCTAAATGGAATACTCCTATCCTAATTCTAATCTAATGCTATGCTATTGTATTCTAATAAACAGAAAAATATCAAAATTTATGCTAACCCGGGGTGTGATATTTCTTCTATGCGATCTAAAAATATTTCAAACAATAATTGGTAATAAAGATCATTCAGCTATTATAAGAAAAGAGTTCAAAAAGGATGAACTACTTCGTATAAGAAGTTAGACGAAACAGTTGTGAAAACTTATTGCATAAATGAGCTATTCATACACTAAACATAAA
>APFE030618661.1:0-27781 GCA_000404065.3 Pinus taeda
CGTAGAATGATGTGTATCTAGAGAAGGATAGCTCTTGTTTGGTTTGTTTGTCATTAGAGAGTCTTAGACTCCTAGGAAGGTTAGATTTGTCCGCAAGTATAACTCATTCCGTGTGACAGAAATGCTCACCAACTCTAAATAAAAAAATAGGTTTTGGGGTTTTTTTATGGAGCCTCTCAAAGAAATCCTAAAAGATGTGGAGGCGGAGTTATCCTCCACATTGATGACAATCACTCTTACAATATGAAAATGGGGTTTGGAGAAGGGTCAATTAATTATGCAGAGCTCATGGCAGTTAAATTGCTACTAGTTTTTGCACTAGAAAAGATCACCTCTCTTCAAATCTTTGGGGATTCACAGTTCATCATCAATTGAACTAAAGGATTGAACTGATGTTATAACCTCAGACTTCAACCTTTGTTATATGATGTATCTCGTCTCAAATAAACTCTTCCATTATTTTTCTATTTCTCGTATTTACAGGGAGTGCAACACATGTGCATATGCCCTCTCTAAGGAGGCTATTATGTTGGCTCATGGGATATGGGAAATAACTGAACACTTTGAAGAAGGGGCCTTTGAGGCCTATCACAGGCCTTTTATCGAGGACGACAACATTGACTGAAGATGGGGACCAACAATTTTAATTTTAATTTTGTTTTTGTTTTTATTTATTTATTTATTTTTTGTTTTTATTTTTCAATTTTTGGCACATATATGTATCATCTCCAACATTTGAACTGTCTAATTGGTTGCTTATATAGTCGAGCTTTTTCTTGTTTCTACAACTTTTGAGAAGACTTTTTTATCAATGGATATTTATTTTCGACATTATTTAAAAAGTGACTTTTTTGGTTCTTGCAAATATGAATTGTAATCAATAAGATCCATCAAAAGATATTTTTACTGAAGATTATTAACTATCAAATGAATACATGCATGACATGTATTTTGTTTTCAAATGAGATTAAAATTATGTGTTTTCCTAATGAAAAAAAATAATGTTATTTTACATGCAATTTGTCAATACCATATTAAATACTGAAGGAATTAAATAACTTCCTTATATTAATTTATTATTATTATTTTCAATTTTTTGTCTCTCTACATAAAATTGATGTAAAATTAAAGTGAAAATTGATGATTATATTTATGGGAGACATTTATTTTATTTTTTATTACTATTTTTTAATCTACTGTGGTTCATCCTTATCATGAGGATGAACCACAATAGATGGTTCAAAACGTTGAATCAAAATCTGATGATGTGATTAATCCAGAATGCTTTCTGAATAACGATATGGATCATAGAAGTCTCAAATCAATAATTTTTTAATATGTTAATATGGGTATTATTTTATTAGTTTTACATGTAACATTAAGAGACATCTCCCTCATATATATAGACAAAACATAGACAAACATATAACATTTAAAAAATAGTATATATAATATATATAAAATATATGTATATATATATATATATATATATATATATATATATATATATATCATAGACAAACAGAACGTAGTGTGTGTGTGTCTATAAATATAAACACAACACACACACACACACACATATATAGAGAGATAGAGAGATTATATCATATGGATATATGTTTTCTATATTTCACTAGTCAAATTGTTTCTTAAAAGTGAATCCCTTATCCAACAACAAGGAAATTCATGCATCAATTGACATCGCTTATCCTCAGCTTTAAAATTAATTATTATATTATAATTATTATTATAAATTAAAATATATATTAGTTTAATATATAGAGTAGATTAGTGGATTACATATTAATAATTTATTTAAAATATATTAATTAACTTATTTATTTAATATATATAAATTTAAAATATTCATATAATTTATGAGGTGTATATTAGTTGGCTTAGTGGGGTGTAGCCTCGACCCTGTCTCATGTTCAAATCCCGTGGGAAGGGGTTGAGGATGAAGGTCACTTTTAGAGGAAATAAACTACCCCAAGGGGCATCCAAGCTTGAGTAAGCTTCACAAAATCCTGGTGATAACATCCCAATAATGGGTAGACACAATTGATGTATGAACACATTTGTTGATTAATGAAAGACACTCTTTGGTTTCCAATCTGATTTTCATTAAAGGAACCCGAGTCTCCTTGGGTTAGGCCCAGCCCAGGTGCTCAAGCCCCCTTATTGTATATTTACTTTCCATGCATTTAGCTTAGTTATGATTTCATGTAAATCTCATCTCTAAAAAAGTATTGTCTGTGCCTAGTTAATGAATAAGCTTCTCTCTGATTTTATTATGTATCTTGCTCTGATAGACTCAAAAATAAATTATTTCATACAATATACTCTTCATCTCAAATTCAACTCATTCTTTCTATCATTTTACTTTTCTTCATTTAAAAGTTTACCAATTATTTATGCGCTATGTTTTTACCAATCAACCATACATTTTGCTTTCAGTTAGATAGTATTGCTTCATAGGCATAGTTAGTATTATTTTGATGCAATTGGTTCACTTAGAACATCATCTTTTCACCCATTGTTACACATTCCTGCAATTTTCCAGCAAAACCTCTTTTTGCCTTTACGAGCTACAAGAAACTCCATATTTTCTTATTCCTTGCATGAATTGATCCATTAGAGGCTCCTAAGATTTGAAAGGATACATTTAATTTTAAACAACCTTCCTTCACCTTCTTCACCCCTTAGACTACATTTATACCTCATAAAACTACTCTCGGTTGTTTCATGTAGCAAAACAGGGCCATCCTGTAGTAGTACGTAGATTGCCTTAGAACACCTCCAAATTTGTACCTAAAGTTTGTTTATAATTGCTTAGCACATTACAATGCTCATTAGATCATGGAGACAGAGTTTAGAGGTTCAGAGACCCCTTAGAAACTTTACCCTAGTAGTTGAAGCAAATCTTGCTTTATTTCTATAATCAAGGTTTACTGTGTGAATGTATTCTTTCAACTTCAAGTTGATTTATCATGCACCATAAAATAGGATTGATTTGTCTCCAACATTATAAAAATATTTTTCTTTGCTTTCTTGCAATTAGCATAGGTTTATTTCTTGTCATTTACTCTCCTGCAGTTAGTATAAATTTATTTCTTGCAAAACAGAGTAGGTTTACTTCTTTTCATTTACCTTTCTGTAATTAGATTAGGGTTACCTTTTGTCATTTACTTTTTTGTGGGTAAGAATAGTATGACTTTCTATTGTTTTCTTTCCTGCAAGTTAGATTATGTCTAATTTTTGTTCCTTATTTTTTTGAGAATTTCCTGTAGCCTAGATAATAAAAGTGGTCTTTATGCATTTTAACTTCTCTTTAGTTGCATCAAATCAACAAAAGTAGCATATATTTCCTACTGTAAATATCGTGTCGAAACCTGTTAAGTTTGTATGAACCCTTGGTTGATAATTGATGTTGAGACCCTCAGAAGTTCCAACATTCTTGTTGTAATACTGAGGGCCATCACCTTTTTGCATCGTTTTTGGGGAGGTGTCAAAGCAAGTATTGTTTTCTACTATAAGTTGATTCATTTCATGAAAAAAATAAAATTACAACAATCTTTCTATCTAAAAAAAACAAAACAAAACATGTATTCCATGCCTCATAGAGTTAGGGATAATTTAGGAAAATTTCTACCTAAAAAACCCACTCATACAAACAACCAACCTTCACTTGATGATTGTGGGCCTCCCACTTTGTCTACAAGGGGTATAAAGGTATTTTTAGGTGAGCAAACATAGGTTTTTGAGGAGCCTATAGGAGGAGAAGAACCTCCATCACCCACTGCGAATATGGTTGGAAATAGACAATCTAAAGTCTTTCCTATCAGGGAGGAAAATGGGGAAGCTAAAATGAAAAATACCAACCCCACTGCCCTTCCACATTTCTATGTAATTTCTCCTTAGGATCTTGATACCTTCATGTTTTAATTTTCTGTAGTCTACAGGACATATGATTATACATCATATTAGTAGAAGCTCAAACTGTTTCATTCTACCCTCAAGGTTGCAACCTTATGTTGGTTCATGAACTTAGAAGGAGGCAACATCACTGCATGGGGACAGATGCAACAAGCATTCAACAATGAATACATAGATTATTATAGAGCAAGAGATATAAGGGATGAAATATTTATAATGACCAAGGGCCAAATGAATCACTAGTAGACTACAAGGAAAGATTGGTCTTGATTCATGGAATCTAGTCTTGCTCCAAGGGGTCAGAGAAGAACTAATGGAGACCATCAATATGTTGGCAAATAGATATATTTATTAGCTAAGTTATGAATACATCACAACAATGTTAAAAAACAATTCTAAAGCTATTAGAAAAATATATATATCCATCAAGGGTTTGGTAAGTCCTTCATCATCTACTTCAGTCATTAAGAATGAAATAGGAAGTATGTTGAAGATTTTAAAAGTGAAATCTTCCATATTTTTGACTTGCAAATGGATAGACTGCATATTTAGAAAAAAGAAGAGGAGGTAGAAATGGAATTAGCAATATTTTTCCCTAGATGCACTAAGAGGCATCCTAGAAATAAATTACCATTAAATGTTATAGAAATCTGCTCTGTGTGTGAAGAGAACCGCTCAACTAACAAATGTCCATCTCTAATAGGTTTGAAAGAAATGTACCAAGGAGTAGAAGGAGACATGGATCAACTCTGCTTTGTCAACTAGAAGAGGCTACAAGGCCCCATACCATATCAACAAGGTATGAGGTATCCCTCCTCTTTAAATACAATTTATAATGCACAATTTCAATCTTGGTATCCACCTAACACCTCACCTTGGTCTATGCCTATTCCATGGTCCTATCCTCCTCAACTTGTCATTTCCCTTTTCATCCATACCAACATCAATCTCATCAATGGGTAATACATCATTAGGGTGGAGGCCTCAAACAACCCAACCACCTGCCCTAATTCCTCCTCCTCCTCAGCCATAGCTACCCCAAAACATTGCACCGAAATAGCTACACATTCCTGCTCAGACAAATCTAAACCCAAAAAATAAGCAGTCCCAACAAGTCCATAGTGGAGAGACATCTTATCCTACCTATGATGTATAAATCCACGAAATTAACCTCAGGGCTGGGAAAGTACTTCCCAATGCTCCCCCACATTCTCCAACAAAAAATTTTGAAGAAGAGAAGGAATAAATCACTCCTCAAATCAACAAACCTTCCTATCCTAAAAAGTTGATCCATCCTAAAAAACACATCCCATAAGAAGTTGAACTTTTGGGAGAACTAAAAAATATGTGTCAAAATTACCCTCTTACAAGTCATCAAGGATGTTCCTATATACAACAAATTGACCAAAGAGGAATTCCTTAAGAGGCTAGGAAGGAGAAGGAAAGATGCCCTGACTATCAATGTCACAGGGTAACTGGCTAACCTCATGCTTGGGAAGATCATAATCCAAAGTATTTGGATCACTGTAGCTTCGTACTAGATGTGCACATTAACAACGTTGGTAGTTTCCAACACCCTCATTGACTTAGGGGCTGTAATCAATGTCATGGCCATGGAGATTATGCTCAAGCTTAATCTCCAAGGAACCTTAAGGAAAACCACCACGTTGCTGCAACTTGTTAACAAATATATAGTAGCAATAAATGGCATCATTGAGGATGCCATGGTTTCCATTGATTCCTGGTGTACCCTACTGATTTACTTGTTCTCCAACCCAAAACCAAGTTCAATGGCTATCATCTTATCCTAGGAAGACCTTGGTTGGCTAATGTTGTTGCCTACATTAGTTGTAGAGATGGAGATATGACAATTACAAATGGGCAACTAAGAAAACAACTTGTATTATACCCTCCTGCTCAACCCCTCATTGAGAAGGATTTTCCTGTGTGGGTAGAAGAGGAAGAAGAATAAAAAATTTAACAATCATCACCCTACCCCATATTCACATTAGAAACCATTATTGGTGGTAGGAAATTGGATGAGGACAATCTAATTGAAAATTTTATGCAAAATAAGTATCATGTTGCTATGAATATTGACAGTCTAAAAGAAGAATCTTTAGGAAACCTACCTACTCTCTTGAAAACTCATGGGTTGATTTGATCACTATTTGTTCTAACCAAAATAATGTAAAACTCATAGAAATTAGCCCCTCTAAAACTTTGAAAATCAACCCTTTTCTTTAAGTTGATCAAGAAGAAAAATTGCTCATTGTTTTTAGGCATAATCTTTATGCTTTTGCATGGGATTACAAAGCGATGAAGGGAGCTCACCCCTCAATATGTACTCATGATATTTAAATTAAGGATGACCATATACCTGTTCTACAACCTCAAATAAGAATTAACCATGCATTAAAGGACATTGGAAAAGAGGAATTGCAAAAATTATTAGATGTAGGTTTTATCTATCCAATTGCGGACAATGAATGGATGTCATCTTTAGTAATTGTGCATAAGAAGAATGGGAAATTGATTGTTTTCATTGATTATAGAGAACTTAATAACGCCTCTAAGAAAGATCACTTTCCTTTGCCTTTTATTGATGAAGTTTTGAATGTTCTTGTATGAAAGAAGTTCATTTCATTTCTAGATGGGTTTAGTGAGTACAATTAGATCCAAATTAGTCCTAAAGAATAGGATAAGACTAATGAATTTAGGCTTCTATGATCCATATCAATTTTGAGAAGAATCTTCGGCGAAAATCACATAGAGATATTTTAGTCGACGTGTTTCGAACCAACCAGTGTGGTTCATTGTCAGGACAAGTTGAATGAGCAGATCTTGCTATGCATTATAAATATATCAGACAGAATATGCATTATAAATAGATGGGATATTCTGCCCGATCTATTTATAATGCATAGCAAGATCTGCTCATTCAACTTGTCTTGACGATGAACCACACTGGTTGGTTCGAAACGTGTCGACTAAAATATCTCTATGTGATTTTCACCGAGGATAAGACTACTTTCACTTTCCCATATGGGACATTTGCCTACATGGTCCTTCCATTTTTCTTGTGTAATTCCCCTACCACCTTCTAGAGGGAAGTATTGAGTATTTTTTCTAATTGTGTAAAGAGAGATTTACATGGATGAATTCACACCTTATGGAGATGATTTTCAAGAATCTCTCTCCAACCTATGCAAGGTTTTGTGAAGATTCATATAGATGAATCTCTCCTAAAGCCCTAAAAAGTGCTATTTTTTAAATGAATGAAGGAATTGTCCTAGGGAAATTCCTCTCTAAAGAAGGAATTCAGGTTGATCCCAATAAAATAACCATCATTAGGAAGGTTCTTGTCCCATAGAGACAAAAATATGTTAGGAAAATTTTAGGACTTGTTGGGTACTATAGAAGATTTATTAAGGATTTCAACAAAATTGCTTCACCTTTGTTTTTTTCTAGTAACAAAAGATTCATGTTTCCGTTGGAGAGACCTATGTCAAAAGGCATTTGAAGAGCTCAAAGATAAATTGACAACTGCACTAGTTCTTAGGGCCCCAAATTGGGCCTTGCCTTTCCACATCCACACAGATGCATTACGTAAATAAATGGGGGAAACATTGGGGTAATTTGAAGGTAAATTTCCTTATGCCATATATCTCATTTGTAAAAACTTATCCAAGGTTGAGCTCAATTACACGGTTATTGAAAAAGAACTTTTGTTTGTTGTACGTTCTTTAAATAAATTTAGGCACTACATTACTGGATATCAATTTTTTTTGCACAATGACCATGCAACAGTTAAGTGATGAATAAACCTGATGTAAGTGCTTGAATCATTAGATGGTTATTGTTGCTACAATAATTTGATCTAACCATTATTGATAAACCAGGGAAAGAGAATGTTGTTGCATATTTCTTGTCTAGGCTAACCTTGTCTGCAGAAGATGAAGAGAGAGTGGATGACCAAATTCCTGATGATCATCTCTTTGCCATATCATTTTTGTCTGCTTGGTTTGTCGATATAGCAAATTTTTTGGTTGTTGGCTATTTTCCCCCTAAATTGTCTATAAAGGAAAAGAGAAAAATTGTCAGGAAAAGTGCTCCTTATGCTTGGATTAGGGGAAACCTATTTAGGTTGGGGCCTGATCAAATACTAAGGATATGTGTAAGGGAAGACGAGGCCTATGCAATCCTCTCAACTTTTCATGATGGAACTTGTGGGAACCATTTTTCTACTAATAGGATAGACTACAAGATTCTTTAGGCATGACACTATTGGCCTACTCTTCATTGAGGTGCCTAAAGATACACTACACAATGCTACGAGTGTCGGAGGATGGGAAACTTAATAAGGGGGATGAGATGCCCCTATAACCTCAAGTGACTTTCAAGCCATGTGAAAAGTGGGGCATGGAATTCATTGACCCTATTGACTCTCAATGTGGACATAAATGTATATCATTATGTGCACATATTATTTGATCAAGTGGGATGAGGTGAAGGCAATCAAGGCAACAACAAAACAAAAAGTAGTAGAGCTCTTAAGGGAGAACATTTTTTACAAATTTGGTTTCCCAAAAGAATTATTGATATACTAAGGTTCTTAATTTATTTCCAATCTAATAAAGGGGACAATGAGGAAGCATCATATCAGACATAGAAAATCCACCCCATATCACCCTCAAGAAAATGGACAAGTGGAGGTGACCAATAGAGCACATGAAATCATTTTGATTAAGGTGGTTAGCAGAAGCAAGAAATATTGATCAGAAAGGCTTGTTTTGGCCACTTGGGCCTATAACACTACTTGGAAGACCACCATTAGGTTCAACCCCTTTGAGTCAGTCTATGGAAAGAAGGCCCTATTGTCCATTGAATTTGAGTACAATACATTAAGAACGGAAACACAACTTGATTCAGACATTATAAAAGCTCAAGAAGAGATATTGTGACAACTAAATGCATTATATGAACTCAGGATGTAGGCTCTAATGTACATTGAGGTAGTTCACCTACAAAGGAAAGTTTGGCATGATAAGCACATTAAGGCAAGAACCATCCAAGAGGGTGATATGACCATCTTGTATGATTGTGGTTCAAAGATTCCAAAGGAAAACTCATGACTAGATGGTTGGGACCTTATTCGGTGGAAAAATACCATGATAATGGCTCAGTTCAGATCATGACAATTGATGAAGAACAAATCCTACTTCTAATGAATGGCTATAGATTGAAGTTTTGCAAGAAGCCCCTCAAGGACCGAATTTTATAATTCAATAATAAGATAATTGAATGTGATTGAGAGCATCATAGATCTCAATCCATTCATCCCCTAATAAAAAAGAAAGAAAGGAAAAAAAGGAGCCAAAAAACCCCAGGTGAAAACCTCCCTTGCGGCACCTGAGGCAGGCTAATAGGCTAAAAACCTCCCTAAGGCAACGAGGGAGCTCAAAGAAAATAAAAAAATAGAAATAAAATATCCCTAGGTGAAAACCTCCCTTAAGGCACTTAGGGAAAACCCACTAAGGCTGAAAACCTCCATGAGGTGGCTAATGGGCCCCTGAATAAAAAGAGAGAGAGAAAAAAAAAAACAAAAACAATAAGAAAACATTCATCTATGTTTTATCTCTTCTGAAAACTCTGTAGATACAACAGAAATCCAATAGCAACATAGAAAAATTAGACTGCACTCATTAGCACTCACCTTCAGAAGGATCAGGAAGCTTCTCCACATCCTTTTCACACATTCCCACATCATTCCATGGATTCGTCCATCATTTCTTCCATTTGTTTCATTTGTTGTCCCAAATTGTTACAGGAAAGCTCTTGTATTGCTACATGATACCACAAAGCGAACAAAAAGAATGCAGGGTTGAAGTTTTTACACCTACAATCAACGAAAATTGTACCTAGGAGTCCCTAACACCCATACATCCCATCTGCACCTGTCAATTTCTGTTCCCTTTTTTGTTCCATTGTTTAAGCACAACAATCAAACTTGTCCCCTCTTTTCCACCAATCATAAGTAGAAAACACCTCTCCATCAGTACAAGTAGTTTCCTCTTGAATTATGAAAAAATTGTGAAAGCTCCAACAAGAAGAAATCACGAGTCTAAGGAGCCTTTGTGGCTATTATAGGAAAACACACTGTCCTATAGTAGTCTTCAAAAGCCCTACAGGTCCAAGTTTGCATTATGGATAAGAAGAGCCATGAAGTCTACATATCCAAAGGACAAAAACTAGCTTGAGTAGGTATAAGATCCATTGTATGTTAGTACATGATCTTCAACCATCTACAACAACATCATTTAGTCGCCCAAAATGACATTATTTCCACCATTTGAACCAAAGATATTTGGAGCAACAACAATTGCAATAAAAAGGTTCCAGAAGCAGTAGTAGAAATATTAGAACCTCCAAAAGATCATCAAAGGAAGAAAAAGCATTCCAATACTTCAAGACCATCAAATACAACCTAAATAATTACATCAACAACCTCCATAACATCTGTAAAGAAACACCAAATGTAAAGACTAGGTATGAAACTCTCAAAACCTCCACTTGTAACTTATTTTAGCTCAAGAAACATTGAAAGTGTAAGAAGGAAAAGGTTTTATAGCCAAATTTAGGCAGACCATCATCGTCCATATATGGTAGTTAAGTTCGGTTTTCTCCAAAGGACACCCACATGTGCCAAAGGAGGAAGAGATAAAAATGAAATAACTTGAGAGGGTGTGTTGGCATTTCTCACTCATTATTGAATGTGGAGCATGATGTGGTAGGTGGGGGCCAACACACATAGTGCATTGAGCCCATCATCTCAACAAATCAAAACCTAAGTCAGGGCCCTTCAAGTTTATTTTACATGAAATTCTATTTTAAGCACAAAGGAGGCCTCACTAATGATATAGGAGGTTGACCCAGCATAAACATTTCCAAAACAGGCTGCTATAGGAAGTTATAGGAGTCTACAGACGATAGCTACAAGAAGTTGACATAGTGTTATAGGAAGTCTAATTCTACCCAAAATAACCATCAAGCCTCGATAAATAGAAGAAATTGTCAAAAGAAATGTAAATGAAATTTATCTTCCCCAAAATTTAGCATAAGCATTCAAGAAAACTCCCCCATTATCAAAAAGAAGGCATTCTAAAATTTTACAGTTTGGATTTGAATAAGAAAAATAGTTGAATTGGTTTAGAATTTTCTTAAGGATATGGTGTGTTGAATATATAAGGGGTGCATGTTGTAAATTTTCTTTTCCTCATCCTTAAAAAAATTGTCAACTTTTGTACCACAACATTCTCCACTTACATGAAACCCTAGGATACTGTAGCAACATAAGACAAATCCCTTGCTCCATTATGTTAGAAGTATATCAAGCCATGGGAGGGGAATTTAACAAAAGATATCCTACATAACCCTCTAGGATCCATCAACACGTTGAGTTTAGAAATATTTTTGCAAATTTTCAATGGCTAGGGTTTATCAAGAAGCTAAGAGGCTTTGATGATGAACTTACGCAAGATCTTGCCTCAAATATACAACAACCAGAAGGGCATTAGGCTATTACTTTTTTCATAAGCATCATTATCTATTTAAATGAATAACATATCAGTAGGGTCACCAAACTCCCTAGGGGGTCAAATGGAACAAAGAAGAGAGGCTTGAGGCCACTGCAACCAAGAAATTTTTTTTCCTTTAGAATGAGAAACCCATAGAGGAGAAAAAAGGAGTGAGGTGGGAAAGCCTTCTATACCCCTATATCCTTGGGATGAGGTGGCCTACCATATCCTCAAATATATTTCATGGGGGGGAAGGCTCTACATTGTATATGCCTATCAGTTTAGCATGCTTTACCAACTTAGATTTCAAGTAGATTTACCTTCCCAATAAAGACTGAACATTCCTCATTTCCTCCTTTAGTCTATAAAATAAATGAGCATAAGGGTGAAATGGGGAAAACATCATTATCTAGCTCACCATGGGTTGATCAAATCAATAGTACTAGATGCCTTGGAAAGCCTACAAAACCATGTATCCTAGATTGATTTCATCGACACGGACATTGAATCCTTTTTGGAGACCCAAGTTCAACCTAAATTGAAGCAAGAGGGGGAAGAAACAAAAGATGAAATTGAAGCGAAAACATAAGAAGAAGTTGAGATTAAAAGGGGAAATCTAAGATAGAATTAGAAAAAAGATAGAAAAAGGAGAAAAAGAGAGACAAAGACATAAATGAAATAGATGAAGAGGCAGAAATGGCCGAGGAAGGGCTAGGTAAGCTCAATTTCACAAAAGAATGGGTTCAAAATCCCCATGAGGCTATTGAGACATCATCCATGCCAACAAAGAAGATTAAAATGGGGGCAAAAGAGAGAACTCTAGAATAAAACTTAGAAGAAGAAGTTGTCTATGCCTTAGCAGCCTTGAGTACCCTAATGAAGTCCAAAGTGAGGAAACCAAGGGAAGCCCCTGTTTACTTCAAAATAAGAAAGAGAAAAAATAAAGCAACGAAAGCCTCAACCACCTTCTTCCACTACAATCACCATTGAGGAGTCATTTAGCCATAAGGAGGAAGAAACTAAAAAACAAGAAGAACAAGAATTTGAGATAACCTCCACATCACTCAAGGGAAAAGTGCCATGGGCTCAGCTATAAGGGTTGAGTACTTAATATATAGTGCTTCCAGAATAACCCTCAGTGCCATAAGAACAAAATGTCGAGCTATAGGAAAAGACTATAGAACCACAAGGGTAGAATACAAAGCTAAAAGAACCAGATCCTATGCCAAACCTCTCATCTTATTATTCTTGGATTGATTTAGGGAAGGTGCTTCATATCCACCTTACACTAGTCTTATTCTTTGAACTAGAGGCAAACAGAGGTAGAACTTATAGATGGATTCAAATTGAGAGGTCCAAAGGGGTTAAGGATGTTGGCATTATGGAGGAAAAGATGAAGAAGATGGGAGAAGAAATGGCTAAACTTATATGAATCCATGAAGCAAACATAAGAGATCGACTACAAAAGGAAAACAAGAAGTTGAAAGCCCAAGTGCAACAAACACAAAAGCTGCTACAGGAGAAAGAAGACCAAATTGCCACCACGATCAATCTCTCCATGGAAGCTATACATTGAAAACACCCTTTAAAAAATTATTCTTTGTTTATAAAATATTAGTGGTGTTATTTCATGTTAGGACATTGGCACAAAAAGGTTCCCTTCTCCTACAAGGTATAAGAAAATTTATTGATTTTTGTCTCTAATGTAGCATTGAGGATAGAGTTAGAATTGCATAATTTTATATGCATAATCTAGTACTACCTAACATGAATATTTGTGACCCAAATTCACAATTAGGTGATGTACAATTAATGGCTCTAGATTCATGGTTGAACCATGAAGAAATCAGAGCAGAATAGATCAAGAGAATACTAGCCAAGGAGGTAGAAGAACCACTATGGGGCAGAATTGTCAACCCGAGATCTCATCATTGCCAATCACATGCTCATAGCAGAAAATCCTAAAAAGGAAATAGTCTATAAAGGAAGGAAAGAACAATACATCCTTCACTTTGAAGATACTATTAGATTATTGGGAGAGGAAATCCTGCAGGCATATCAAATAAGATGACATACCTTTCCACATCGATTAAGGATAAGAAAATACCATTCACCTGAGAGGCTGAGGAATGCATTGGCCAAAACAAATCTATACAAAAGAATCATCCAAAAGCTTCGATTCCATTGTATTGGAATCAAGTTCAATCCTCGTTTACTGTTGGGCCTACAAGTGCATCAGGATCAAGAAGAGGAAAACAAGGACTGGACAGAAAATGAGGAGAATCCAGGGTTCCATCCATATGGGGTTACCACATCTGAAACAACTTGGGATTCCAAGAAAGCCACTAGATAATGAATGAGAACAAACATCATGAATAGGTTTCTCAGAGGATGAGTACAAATTTTAGTAGGGGTATGATGGTCCTCCCAAATAGGTACAACTTAAGGTCCATCTAACCATCCTTAAGCATATTTAACCTTTCCTTTTGCACTTAATAATGCATTTTTCAACTTCAATAGGTTCTTAGGAGGGTTAAGAGACGATTTCCATATA
The DNA here is from genome assembly GCA_000404065.3 of Pinus taeda. Taxonomy (NCBI): domain Eukaryota; kingdom Viridiplantae; phylum Streptophyta; class Pinopsida; order Pinales; family Pinaceae; genus Pinus; species Pinus taeda. The sequence goes on from APFE030618661.1 coordinate 14,068, forward strand.
TTGTGTGCTTAATGCATTTATTGTGCAGGATATTTAGGATATTCTATACAAATCACACAAAAGTCCAACAAGAGAAGAATAAAGGGCTTGTCCCCTACTAAAGGATAATCAGAACTCTGTTGGCTCAAGCACATTTTTCACCTCCTTGTAGTTGTGAGGTCATTAGGGAACCAAATCCAAATTTTTAATTATTTTGGAGGGAAGTGGTCCTCTCTTCAAGGAGGCTACCCCTCAAGCATTTTTTATATAAATAAGGGGCCTTAGTAGCCCATTAGGGATTCGAAACTTTGGGAGAAGATAGTAAACAATAGAGAAAGGCTTTTGTGTGTTATTTTAGTTTTGTCATGTTTCATGTATGAGCACGTTTGTTGATTAATGAAAAGCACTCCTTGGTTTCCAAATTGATTTTCCTTTAAGGGACTTGATTCTCCTTGGGTTAGGGTCCAAACCACGTAATCAAGACCCCTTCTTATACATTTACTTTCCATGCGTTTAGTAGAGTTATGTTTTTATGCAAATCTCATCTCTAAATAAATATTATCTTTGCAAGGTTAATGAATAAGCTTCTATCTGAGTTTGTTTATGTATCTTGCTCTGATAGACACAAAAATAATTTCTTTCATACAATGATATTCTTCATTTAAAATTAAACTCATCCTTTTTGTCATTTTACTTTTCTACATTTAATAGTTTATTAGATATTTATGCACTTTCCTTTTACCAGTCAACCATGAATTTTGATTTTAGTTAGATAATATTGAATCATAGGCATAGTTAGTGTTGTTTTGATGCATTTGGTTCACTTAGAACATCATCTTTTCACCTGTTATTACACATTTCTACAATCTGCCAACAAGTTGATTTTTGCCTAGACAAGTTACACGAAACTACATATTTTCCTATTCCTTTCATGAATTGATCCATTGGAGGTACCTAAGCTTGGAAAGGATTCATTTACCATTCTACAACCTTCCTTCACCTTCTTCACCCCTCAGACCACATTTATATCTCATAAAACTACTCTCGGTTGTTTCCTATAGAAAAACAGGGACATCTAGTAGCAATACATAGATTGCCTTAGAATGCCTCCAAATTTTCACCTAAAGCTTGTTTATCATTCCTTAGAATATTACAATTCTCATTAGACCTTGAATATGGAGTTTAGAGGTTCAAAGAGCCCTTAAAAGCTTTATCCTAGTAGCTTTAGCAAATCTTGATTTCTTTCTATAATTAGAGTTTACTGTATGAATGTCTTCTTTCATTTGAAAGTTGATTTATCATGCACCGTAGTATAGGATTGATTTTTTTTCTATCATTCTAGAAATGATTTGCTTTGCTTTCTTGTAGGTAGCATAGGTTTATTTTTTGTCATTTACTTTCCTGCAATTAGCATAGATTTATTTTTTGCAAATAGAGTAGGTTTACTTCTTGTCACTTACCTTTATGCAATTAGATTAGGGTTACCTTTTTTCATTTACTTTTATGCATATAAGAATAGGATTTCCTTTTGTTGTTTCCTTTCTTGTAAACTAGATTAATTCTATTTATTGTTACTTATTGTTTTAGCATTTCTTGTAGCCTAGATAGAAAAAGTGGTCTATGTGAATTTTAGCTTCTCTTCAGTTGCATCAGATCCACCAAAGTAGAATACATTGGTTGTTGCACATATATTTTTGATACCTCTTAAGTTTGTACAAACCCTGGGTTGATAATGTGATATCCCCTATTTCATAAAGTTTCTAAGTGTAGCATTTTTTTTTGTAATTTTAGCATTTGAGGTAATTTTTGGCGTTTTGGGAGCTTAGGTGTTTAGGTAAGTGGACCCCACACTCACATAGTGAGCCACATGGAGGGAAAGTTCACCACTAGAGAGAGAGTATGAGTTGGAGGAAAGGTGGGGTCCACCAAGGAGAGAAATTAGGACAAGAAGTATAAATCATAAAGGGAGGCCTTCCTTTGGGGTCTTTTGTCAATTGATTTCATAATCCGATATCTCTTGGAGTTGTTTAGAAAAAGGGCCATTTTAAGAGAACTTTGAGTGTCTCCCTAGTTGGTAGATTGAGGAGTCCATCATGGGACTTCCATGGAGCTAAAACTTCATTTATTGGGCCATATTGAGTAGTGTGCATCCCAGGGGCGCATAAGAGGAGTGAGACATCTAGTGTGCATTTATGGAGGGAGTTTGTGGGTCATATTTGCAGAGAAATTCCATTACCAGAGAAGTTAGGATTTGGGGGTGTATTTCAGGGGGAATTTGATGTTGATTCAATGGGCCAACTTCATCAAATTTAGGTAAAGCATAGGAATCCTTGGGGATAGATTGTTCAAACATTGTGCAGTGTGAGTTGGGGTGCTAAAGGAGTTGGAGATTGGGGGGTTTTATAGTGATAAATCCTTAGGTGGATTAAGGAATTATTTAGTGGTGGATTTTGGGTTCTCAAGCAATAATATTTTCTAATAGTGCTCTCAGCCAGCCAGAGAAGCCATTCACACCACTTGGAGAGCTTCCTCATTACTTGGATTTGGGCCAAACCCTTTCCGAGTTTTTGTGGATTTTTTTTAGAGGAGTTAAGGGGTGGAGTTTTAGGCTGATCTGGGCAGTATTCAAAGAAGAAATCATCATTTCAATTGGAAACCAATAAAATATTACTAATTGGATAATGTACGTTTATTGACTCGGATTATTCCTCATCTAGGTCAGAGATATTTTTTTTGGTTTTGCACAAATTTCTTAGCAAGCCCAGGTTCTATCATTCCATCTCATTCTCTGTACCCAGTTCTAGTTTATTAATAAATTGGCTTAGTGTATTCTATTGGTGTCCCTTATGTTCTAATTTTGTTGTTGCAATTTTTATTTACTGCTTGTTCCAAGTTACAATTTTGGTATACACTGTTAATTTTTCCATTAGGAATATTACAGTGGCATACGAGCATGTTCTTAGTTAGTTATGGGAATAAGAACTGGTGATGCAACCTCAATTTGGTGGTGTTCTATTTCATAGAGGTAGGGGTTGAGGCAGAATAGGATGAGGTAGAGGTTGGAACCCTAACCCTTTTTTTGACATTGAGGTAGAACATGCAAGAGGGTGTGACGACTGGGATGAAGAACCCATGGAGAATGAGGGAGAGCTTGGATGGGGGGAAAGGAGCTGACATTTGTATAGCCGAAAAGGCAAAACAATTTCATGATGAACATGCTATTGCAATTGGCTAGTGTTCATTTACAAAACTAGTGGAAGCAGGATAATAGTGGGGAAGGTGGATCCCAAACTAGTGAAGGGAGCCAAACACATACACGCAAAAACCACCAGGATGGCCCACTTGTAGCTGGTCATTACATTCATCCCACTATGCCACAATTTGTGGATGGGCCCTAAGGATAACTATACTCATTCATAGCTTTGGTGAGGTTGTTCTCAGAGGGGATCAATGAGTATGATGCGTTGGACCCAAGGATTAAGATAAACATGTCTTTAGGGGAGTTTTTCCACTTGGGTCATCATATAGGGGAGGTCAGAAAAAATAGGATGTACAAAAGACAATGGGAAAAATAATCATTCCCAAATTTGATGAAACAACTAGGATTTTTTTTGGGGCATGGGTGCAAAAGTTGAACACTTATTTCCAGCTAAACCCCATGAGAGAGACAAATACTATTAAGTTTTCCACCTTGAATTTGGATAGAGATGCACAAGAATGGTGGGATCATGGGTTGATCACTTTGGGTCATGTTTCCATCACTTAGACTTCACACATAGGTTCATAGAGCAATCTGCCAGAAAGAGCCCAAAGTTGCATTTTAGGACTTGGCACAGTTGAGGTAGACAGACATTGTAAAGGCATATATTCCAAAGCTCTAGAGGTTAGAGATGATGGTATATGACAACTTGGAGGTGAGATTGATCACGTTGTTTGTTAAGGGTTGACAAACCCATTGCATGGTTTGATGAGGGCCTACAATCCCATGAATTTGCGTGACGTGATCACCTGGACTAGGGACATGTTGGACATAGTCCCTAAGACTAGATTACCTCCTATACCTAAATTTTCTTAGAAGGTTAAGGACACTAGACCTCATTAGAAGGAGTGGATAGTACGTGGGTAGATGGATAATAGACCAAGAGGGACCTCTAAAAAAGCTATGTTTTACATGTCAAGAGCCATAGGCACCAGGGCATAAGTGTTATAAGGGAAAGGACCACTATATTGAGGTATTTTCTAACAACGAGTTGGAGGAGGAGGCCGAGTAGGAGTAGACTGAAGGAGAGGAGGAGTACCATGATGCAAGGGAAGGGCCTCATTATCAAGGTACCAAGGGGGGCATCATTGCTTCACTTACATGGGTTTTGAGATACCATACATTAAGGATCAAGGGCACTATTTAGGGCCAGAGGGTGAATATTTTGGTAGATGGTGGGGCCACCTACAAATTTTTAGATTCACAACTGGTAGATAGAAAGGGATTAGAGATGCAAAAATTTAAGGGCTTGTAAGTTCTAATACTCAAGAACTATATTATGGAGTGCACCAGGGTGATCCCCAAGATGAAGTTGACAATGGGGAACTACCTGGTCATCGATGACTTCTTCTCGGTGAATGTGCCCAACACTAATGTGGTGTTGGGGGTACAATGGTTATACTTTACAAGATGTTACACCAGAGACTATAGGGTGATGGAGAAGGACTTCATAGGACTAGATGAGAATAAGGTGATGTTGAGGGGCATGCATTCCTACCCACCTCAGTTTGTGATAGCCAACATGATGGAGGCAGATCTACGGAAGGGAGATATAGCATGGGTGGTGGAGTTGTAGATTTCAGAGATATGGACAAGGGGTCAAGCGCAACAACATCATCTAGACATTTTAGTAGTCTTACAGAGACAACATGAAATTTTTGAATAGATTCATTGAGATTGTCCCACAGATAGAGGGTTTAAGAACACTATTGAGCAAGAGTAGGGGGTTTAGGCAATCATTACCTCTCCTTGTAGACATCCTAAGGCCTACTGGGATGATATTAAGATGGACATTGAGGTGTGACTAGCTTTGGGTCATATCAGGCTGAGTTCTAGTCCTTTTGCTATTTATGTGGTGCTGGTGAAGAAGAAGGATGGGACTCTATGCATGTGCATCGACTACAAGGCCCTCAATAAGAAGACCCTGAAGAATAGGTACCCCATCCAATGCATATATGAGCTGATGGAAGAGCTGAGAGGAGCCAAGTACTTCTCCAAGATAGACATGTGCTAAGCATACCACCAGATTTGGGTGAGGGAGCAAGACACCCCAAAGATCGTTTTCCAGTGTCACTATGGGCATTTTGAGTTCCTAGTTATGCCTTTTGGGCTAACCAATGCACCTGATACTTTTGATTATTGCATGAACCATGTGTTCCAATAGTAGTTTCACAGATATGTGTTGGTGTTTTCGATGATATATTGATATACAACCAAACTTTGGAGGATAATTTGTAGCACTTGGAGGAGGTGTTGCACATTTTGGAGGAGCATTAGTTGTATGCCAAGATGTCCAAGTGTGAGTTTAGCCTAACAGAGATATTGTACTTGGGACACATTATTGGGAAGGATGGACTGTGAGTTCACTAGGAGAAGATCCAAGCCATTTTGTATTGGCCTACTCCTAGGGGAGTGACAAAGATGGAGAATTCCTAGGTATATGAATATATTACTGGCAATTCGTAAAGGGGTTTTCACAGTTGACGACACCCCTCATAGACCTCATAAAGAAGGGGGAATTTGAGTGGATAGATACAACACAAAAGGCTTTTGAGCACCTCTAGTTAGTGATGAGTTCCTTCCTTAGATTAGCACTTCCAGATTTCTCACAACCCTTCATACTGGAGTGTGACACATCAGGTGAGGGAATTGGATAAGTCTCGATGTAGGGTGCTCACCTTATTTCTTATGAGATCCAAAAGCTCTGATATTATGAGAGACTATATTCCATAAATGATAAAGAGATATTGGCCATAATGCATGCATTGGCCAAATTCAAATAATACCTAGTGGGAAACTAGTTCAAGGAGAAGAAATATCATAACAGTTTGCATTCTTCTTGGGGTAGAAGGGGCTCAATGACAGACAACAGAAGTGGGTCAACAAGATCCAATCCTATGACTTTGAGATGGAGTATGTCAAGGGGAATAATAATGCAGTATCCAATGTGCTTTCAAGATACCCCCAACACTCTCTTTCATGGATATCACACAAGATTGGAGGGCACAACTTCTAGTAGAGTACTGCAAGAACCAACAAATGCGTGAGATTATGGAAGGTACCTTTAGACATGACAAATACATAGCCATGGATGAGGTGATATACTGCAAGAATCATATTTATCTGGTTCTAGGGTCTCAATTTCTGGAGAAGATCCTGAGGGCAGCGCATGATTCACCTCTTGCAAGACATTCAAGCTTCTTGAAGACCTACAAGGCTATTAGGGAGAATTTCACATGGAGGGGCCTCAAAGGGCTAGATCTTTTGTGATATGTGTAGGAGTGTATCATGTGCCATAGGAATAAGGTAGAGAACACACCCTCAGTAGTATTACTTCATCACAGGGCTTCTAGCCATTCAGGGACGAGATTGCATATATGTGGTGGTGGACATACTGATCAAGTTTTCCCACTTCTTCACTATTCGACCATGGTACTCAGCAGCATAGGTGGTCGAGCTTTTTTAGGGAGGTGTTTGGGTTGCATGGTCTTACAAAGACCATTATCGGTGATAGGGATAATAGGTTCATGGGGGTATTTTGGTAGGAGCTTTTTAGATTGTTGGGTACTGACCTTACACCTAGTACCAACTACTAGACCGAAATACAGATCGAGATTGTGAGCAAATGTCTTGAGGGTTACCTATGAAATTTAGTGATAGGATAAAAACTGGAATGGGTGAAGTGGCTACATCTGGGGGAGTATTGCCATAACAGTTCCTTCCACATGTCCATTGGGATGAATCCTTTCAGATCACTTTATGGCTATGAGGCTTTGTCCTTTATAAATATGGTGTTTGGGAATAACAAAGCCCCAAGGGTGAGGGATTGGATCCAAGAGAGCAAAGAGATTCTCAGGGCTCTCAAGATGATTTACAGATGGTGCATAATCAACAGAAGTTGTATGCATACTGCAACAAGATAGAGAGGATATTTTAGGTTGGTGACTTGGTGTACCTCCACTTACATCTGTACCTCCAGTCTACATTAAAGAATAAAGGGGCACATAAGCTCAAGCCACCTTTGTTGGTACCTACTAAGTGATAAGAAAAGTAGGAGAGGTGGCATATGAGTTAGAACACCCTCTACGTAATTGGGCACATAACATGTTCCACGTATCTTGTTTGAAGAAGGCACTAGGACAACAGGTGATAGCTACAACAAAGTTACTACCATTGGATGATGAGAGGCATTTGATATTGGTTCCTAAAGTTATCTTGGAGGTGCGAGAGGGGAAGTTGAGGAATAGGGTCATCAGGGAGTTCCTTGTCAGATGAAAGGAATTACATGAGGAGGATGCCACATGGTAAGGAGAGTAGGTATTACAACACCCAACATTGCAGTTGCTTGAGGACAACAAAATTTTGGCGTGGAAGACTATGATATCCCCTATTCCATTGTAGAAAATCCTGTAGATTCACAAGCTCATGTAATCTACTAAAACAAGAGAGAAGAATCTACTTCTAGTCTTTACAGTGGAAGCCCATTGTTATCACTCCAATATTTCTCAAGAGTTGATTAGAAAGAAATGATTAGAGGTATCCACAAACCAACTTTGGAGATTAGGATCTACCCTTCCTAATGCTCAAAGCGGGCTCTCTCTTTATGGTTTAACTTTGTTTAGTTAATTTATTTTAGGCTAGTTATGTTTGTACTTGGGTTTTGATTTGGATTTTGGTGGTGGGATCACTTACTTAGATGAAAAGAGGGGTGTCTTTTACCATTGGGCTATGGGGTCAAATATTAGGCAAATAGGACTAGATCAAGTTCTAAAAATAGTGTCTACAGGGCAAGATAATAGAGTTACTTCAAATCTCAAGGCTGGATGGTGAAGTGGTTTTCAATTGGATCTAAAGAGAAATTAAGGGTTCCTTAGGCCATATTATGAAGAAAGTGAAAGAGGTCAACCAGGATGGGAGAGAAATTAAGGATTCTCAGATCCAGATATCAGAAGAATGTTGGAAATAACACTGAGAGGGGGGGGGGGGGTGGTGAATCAATATTAGCAATCAATAATCTTTTCATTTCCATTATCAAATTCATATACGCTACTTTAGTTAAGGATACTCGTGTGTATACACAATTGTGTTTAATGCAACTAGCGTATATCCAGTAAACTTATGATTCAGAGCATTATTCTCCATATGAAGGATGAGTGCATTAGAACATTGTTAACCATATCTTTTACTGCACCTGTTTACTATAAACAGGTGCAGTAAAATAGAACAGATCATCACAGATCAGAGTTAATGATTGTATTGCAGTGGTGATTTTTTTGTATTTATGAATCCAGTCTGAAAATTTATATAACATATTCCCTGGAAGAAACGAGAAGGTTGTAGCCTTCTGTAGGTCAGCACCTACGTATTAGTACATCAGCTAGTACAAGAGCTAAGGGGGTTGTAGCTCCCTCCAGGAGAAGCTGGGAGGAGAGAAGGTTTAGCCTTCTGCAAGGTAGAAGCCTGCATACTGGTATGGAATGCACTAGTAGAAATTTGTAAAGAAGTTTCCTTATTAAAAGAAGAAATAGAGACGAATTGCATGCAGGTGGTTTTCACCTCACATTGGTTGCACCTTATATCATGGTGTTCATGTGTGCTTCTTATGTGTGATGATCTATTCTGTTTTACTGCACTTGTTTACAAAGAATGAAGAATGAGTGCATCAAAACATTATTAACCATATGAACAGTAAACATGTGCAGTAAAACAGAATAGATCATCACACATAAGAAGCACACATGAACACCATGATATAAGGTGCAAACCCAATGTGGGTGAAAGCCACCTGCTGCAATTTGTCTCTATCTTCTTTTAATAAGAAACTTCTTTTTACAATATTTCTATACTGGTGCAATCCTATACCAATATGCAGGCTTCTACTTGCAGAAGGCTACAACCTTCTCTCATTCTCCAGCTTCTCCTGGAAGGGAGCTACAACCCCCTTAGCTCTTGTACTAGCTGATGTACTAATACGTCGGTGCTGACCTACAGAAGGCTACAACCTTCTCTTTTCTTCCAGGGACCATGTTACGTAAATTTTCAGACTGGATCCATAAATACAAAACAATCACCACTGCAATACAATCATTAACTCTGAATCATCCAACAACTGAATCACTGAAACCCTGTCATCAAAACATAGTCACCAGAACAAAGAGCAGAGCCCAGAACTCTGCAACAACCACTAGAACCAACAGAAACCTCAAATATCAAATCTCATAATATATACACTACTTAACTATGTCGAACCAACGTGTATACGCCCTTTCACCAGAGAGAACCCGCGTACAGATATGAAAATAATTACTTATACCTTCGCTGCAATTTTCAACTTCAGATATACCCACAACATAAGATATAAAGGATAAAACATGCATCAGTATTCAAATCTGTTCATGATCATACCATATGATGATAATGCATTTTAGTCTTCATGATCCTGGTCCATCAACCTTTATCAACCGCATAGGTGCCTCCTTGGTTTAGATCAAGCAAAGCATCACAAACCCATAACAAGCATACTAGATCTCACACTTCATCAGATATCCATCACTTGCACTTACTCCCTCTTGGCCTAATGATATTCTCCTTATATAGTCTTAGGCCTTACTCAAAACCATGGTCCAAAACCACGTAGAACCAATACCTTGGACCCAATACCTGGGGTCAACACTTCGGACCAAATACCATGGACCAATACCCAAATACCATGGACCAAAACTTAGATTCCCAATATGTACGCACCTTTCCCTCTGTAAACATGCGTGTGTATGTATACACGACTTGGTATATGGTAAAGCCGCATGTATATGCATTATTGTCACAGTGAACCTGCGTATACCTCTCTGATCATTCTAGCTGTACTATGATTTGTCATCTGAGTGAGTTGCCATCAAGGACAACACCTGTATCATACCTATATCATAATGCCAACAAAGAAAACATGTAAATGATCAATTGTTCAAAACAGAGTGTACTTAAACAAATTCTGATATAAATTTGCAGTTAATTCGTTCAACTTTAGATTACATTCAAGTTTGTGAAAACAATAAGAAAATAACAAATTTGACAAAGAAAATACTTCACTGTAATAGCTCAACACATGAATCCTATAACGCAATCTCTTTATTACTTGGTCCAGTCTGCTGACTTGAAAAATTGATACAATAACCCTTAGGTTTATGATCAAAATAACTCTACAAATGTATATCAATCCACATTCAATACTTCAAACTATGAAGTATTTATACAAAAATAATTTAAAAAAAATCCCAAACTGTCTTGGGAATTAATCTAGGAGAAAGAAATATCTTCATGCAAGAAGATAGAGACAACTATCGAACTGCTATTTGTTGTTCCTTCTTATTAGCTTGTGATGTTTTTAAGTTATGATATTTTGCCTTTTAATCTCTGCTTTGCTGTTTGGTCTTCACGCTGAATACTCTTCTTACTCTGATCTTTCAACTAATACACTTTTACCTGATACTCTTTCATCTAGCTGGCCTATCATTATCCTTTTACTGTGCCTTTTACCCTTACTGTATATTTTTACATTTTGGCCGTGTATTTCTACAGTAAGTCATTCAATTTCGCCCATGTTTCTACATCTAGTAATTGGATATTGATCATTTTCCTATAAATCTCATCTGCTTCTGTGTACTTGGCAAAAGTGGGCTTATTCACAAAAAGGTGTTTTACCTCATGCTGGAGGTAAAACAAGTTCTCAAAAGCTTGGTATAGGACCTTACCAGTTGGGATCCCCTTCATAGATGAAGTGTTCACTTAATCTCTGGCCACTTCTATGATTTTCCTATTGTAGTCCTCTTGTGGCATTAACTTATCATTTATTACCAAGGGATTGGGTAGACCCTTTTGCCTCAAAACTTCAAATTTAACCACGAACTTGTCTATAGCCGATTGCATGGTTTGGCAGTTATCTTCAAGGTTTAGCATCAAATCCCTCTTGGTGAGGATCCTTTTTACTTCCAATATTGTACCTGTCCTATCTGGTATCTCTAATTCCTGCAATTCATAATTATTTTTGGAGTTAAGGAAGTGAATGATCCTTGTTGCTTCCTTTGGCATATCTCCCAATTCTGTTTTCACTCTTTGTATGGCTTATGTAGCCTGCTTCATTAAGTCAATATATTCAAAAATTACTTGAATGGATGGCCAAATATCATTGACAGAGTCAATGATATTGGTCCCTAATTATTCCTTAGCCTGTCCAAGGGGTTCCTTTAAAGTCATTTCCTTCTCCAAGTTTTTTATTCTTTCATTCATCATGGTTGTTTTTTGCACTTCTTCTTTGTGCATAATCTGTGCAAGCTTATAGTCAATCTTGAGACTGGTCACCTTTTCCTTGAGCTTGTTCATTTTTGTGGTCTGAATGGACATGCCTTCCATTGCCTTGGCCAATTTTCTAGCCTTATCACCTGTTGACCATGTTGTTGATGTAGACGCTGTAGAAGTTGGAAGTGCTATAGCCATTGGAGCAATAGGAGCTAATGATGTTGCCAAAGTGGAAGGTTTTGTAGTAGTAACTGTTGGGATAACAATGGTAGGGGTAGTCTCCAGACTAGCTTGTTTTACCTGTATCAAGCTATCTAACTCCTTTTTCATTTCCTTCAATTGATCATTCAATTGTAAAACCAATTCCATCATCTCTTCTTGATGTGTTTGGCTCTCCGGGACCTCTTTTTTCTGTGGGTGCTCTGAATGAGGAAGCTTTAATTATTTTTTAAGAGCAGCAATGTCCTCATTCTTCTTCTTTATCAACTTCTCAGCAGCTTTGATGTCATTGGGATCATGTCCCAACTCAATTACCAAGTCCTCCAATGACTTGATCGTGTTTTCCTTGGCCTGTGAGGAGGCCGTTTCCAATTTATATTGGGCTGTAATGTTATCTAATGAATTCTCCAACTTATGCGTAGCCATGGCCTTCCCTATCAAGGTGGAGTAGATCATCTCTCCAGCCTACTTGTGGAATTCAATCTAGTCAATGGGATGAACATCCCTGGCCAACACCTTGAAGTCGGTTTTTTTGTAGTCAGCTGATGTTTTTGGCTGTTGAACAGTTGGCTACATGAAGGACGCCTGCATTTTTCCTGCTTTGATGTCAAAAGCTGACATAACCTACTCAGATTAGTTGGTGTGTGCTTGAATTATTGGGCATATGTGTCAGCCTTCAACTTCTCACTTCTCAACTTGATCTCCTTGTACCTGTCCTCGATGTCTTTCTCCTTATCTGTTGGCCTGGAAAAAGAAGAAACCTCAACATTGAGCTGTCTCTCAATCATTTGAGTGTTAGATGTTGATGGTTGTTGTGTTTCTCCTGAAACAACTATGCCTTTGCTTCTTTCTACCATTGTATCAGTGTCATTGATTTCCACTGATTCAATGGTTTCTTCTTGTTCAGTTATAGGATTCAACTTGGGCCTTTTCCTGAGCTCAAAATGCTCATCTGTGGTCTCCATAGCAGAACTGGAACCCTCCTCCCTGTTTCTCTCCTCATTTGCTGGGGTCTGTAAAACAGGAGGAATATTCACGGGTTCCCCTAGTTCTGGAACCTGCAGGAAAGAACTTTCATCAATTTGTTTCTCTACATCAATTAGTGTATTTTCTACATCCGCTACTGTGTTATCCATGTCAATTAATGTGTCTTACAACGTTTCTGATTGGTTGGAAAACCTGTCAATATTCGGTCTAAGATGGTGGATGAAAGGTACCAATTTGACCTTGATTCTTAACTTATTTATGACCCCATGAGGGTCATACTGCCACATAAAGTGTAGAAATTTTTGAATAATATAACACTTATTCACATATATTATCCTGATTATACACTCTTTGTGGAATTCATGCATAATACATAGCCTCCTCTACGTTGATCATCAATTTGCAGAATTAAAGAAACAATCGCATGTGCACATTGAAACATCAATCACACATATCAACACAATATGTACTGGGGAAAGCATACAGCTGAAAACCCCTCAACTATATGTATATTATGATGATAGAGAACATGTAACAATACCTAGTACAATACTCCCCGCAAGTACTCAATACTATCTCCACCTGTTACACACAAACTAGCTCAGATCTGAATCAATCACAGGTTCAAATCTCCTCCACTGTTTGCCTGCCTCCACTGCGCAATCCTGCATGAGAATAGATGAGAATGGCTGATCCAAACTCGTATTTCCCTTGTGTTGCACTACGCAATCCTCATGGGCAATCTCAATCCACTGATTGTGCAAATCTCATGCGCAACTATAGTCACATCTGACAGTTGTCTTGCCCTTTCACTCACCTCTAACACTTGTCTCCACTAAACTGTCCATGCACTGAGTTAACTGATGTATTCTTTAGTTGACTTATGAGTTAATAATTAGTGAATTAATTAATAATTAATTCACACCACTCATCACTAGTGTATTTGGCAGTTAGACTAAATACAACTAGTTCAACTAA